>PPHD01006277.1:0-24809 GCA_002909625.1 Bambusicola thoracicus
GCTGCATTTGGGCTTGTTCACATTTGCTGCAGCCTAGGATTGTGCCACCCCACTATTATTGCTGTACTTTTCATCATGTTGTAGCATTATAATACCCCATGATTTATTTTTTTGCATTGAAGAAACTTGTGCTATAATTAGAACCCTCGGGCTACCGACAAGTCCAAACCATTTCTAATGTGAACAGGAAGTCACCGTGTGCATTGCTGAATTCTTGGTTTTCTATTGCCCAAACACCTCTGAAGGCACTGCTGAGGTTGCTTCCCAGAAGCAGACACCTGATCTTTATTGCATAAGGACAACCGCGTTTTAGAATTACTAATTTGCTTGGTAATAGCTCAGGGAACCTCCTATTGTTTGTTTATTCCCCAAGTATTTAATATAGCTGTGTGCTCGGATTTGGTTAGGAGGTGTGAAAATTCTTCAGAGGGCGTTTTACTGGCTCGGTGAGAACATTAAGAACAGAGGCTGCCTTTGAGTGCTGAGAGCAACGTGCCAGGACTGATGGCAGCTCCAGAGCTGCTCTCATTCTGCTGCAGGTTGACAAGACAGAAGTTGAAAGTCTGCTTAGCGCAGAGCTTCATACACCTCAAAAAATACTTGAGGCCTTGCAAGATAGAGAACAGTTTTTTTAATTAATATATCTTTGTTGGCCCAAGCCAGATTGTAATTTCCTGCAGCATACTGCTGTACTTCTGTAAAATTTTCAAGAAACTAGCATTCCTCTTAAACAGATACCACCCACTGAATTTAACTCTCGTTTAAAATCAATATACCAGTCTCATTAGTGCACAGTGTCTTGCCCAGCTACTGTATGCTGCACTATGTGAAGTACCCTACATACGTGTGGATATCTTGTCCATAGGCAATCTTCCTCAAAACATTTTCGCTTCTTTTTCCTGGTGCTGCCACTCGTAAACACGTACCAGACTCAAGCATGAAAATCTCAAACACCGAATTTCAAATGAGATTAATATAAATACGCGTGCAATTTTCCCCATGCTTATGAAGCTCTGGTCTCACTGAAATTAAAGGCATTTTTGATTTGGATTTCGGTACAGCCAAATTATAAATTTATTTCAAGAACACTTCAAGATACGCGCTTCTTACGGGAAAAAAAAAAAAAGTGCTGTTAAAGTTAGGAAAATTAAATAAAAATAAACTGAAACAGTTTCTGGGTTTCCTTACATCTGGAAACCCTGAACTGTTTTGTTTGCAGGGAAGCAGGCAGAGAAACTGCAGACCACAATCCTGGCTACTTGGATCATTTAAAATATCTTACTGGAAAGTTTTTTAGAAAATACTGCATATTTGGTGAATCTGATCTTTGTTGTACTACAAAGTGTATTTGGGGTCAATAACAACTAAATCATACCGTTGCTAATTGCATGTCATTACAATAACTTATTTACCATACATATTTCATTTACATGACGTTGAGGAGACAGTATCTGAGTACAGGTAGGAACAGAGTAAAGACAGTGCTAGGTATTGCTGCTACAAAACCTTATAGAGCGGTGCAAATAAATTCTGTTTTATCATTTGGGGAAGTATGCTGAAGTTTGCAGGCAACCTGAAAAACTCTTGTTAAAATGCCACATAGAAGAATTCATAATTACATTACACATTTACTGCAGACAATGTGGAATAACATAAACTGAGCAACAGATAAAAGCTTTAATCATTACTTTTATATTTCTGTTAGATTTTCCTTAATTTATTCCAGCTGACTGTAATTCTTTACTTCTACTTCAGTCATTTCCCAACCCTCTTTGTCTCCATTTTAAACATCAGAAATAAAACACAGATATTGAAGTTAATTCAAAATCTATTTGAGTCCACTCTAAAATGTGTCAAGTCTGAGTACAAATATTTCTTTTCCTTGAGAACTGAGTAATGTACAGTCATACAACTCCAGCAGAGAAGCTCATCAGGCTGAGAGGTAAACAAAATACTTTCAAATTTAAGGGTTAATGCAAGAATGCTGTCTCTGAAAATCTGCTGATATCTGCTGTAATTGTAGGTATGCAGAACCACAATAACCGCCAGTAGAAAAATGTTACAATAATGAAAATAGGGAAGAGAATCTGTTAAATATTTCCAGAAGGTGTCAAAAAACATGGGGTTCCAAATTGTAAACCTGTCATGACCCATAAGAATTTATAGTGTGCAATACTGTTACTTGGTTTCAAATCTCACATTGCCTGCTGTAGCTAAAGACTGAAGGTAAAGAAGGGAAAATAATCTATTAAAGCAATGGGGGAAGGGGAGGGGGAAGAAGCTGTATGTCTGCTTTTCTACATGAAAAATTAATAAAATTAGATGTGGCCTTATAGACATTAAAGGAGATATGTGACTCTAAAACTGAATACTCTGATCAGGCCTTAAAAATTTACAAACATTAACTTTGCACATGTATTTGTTCCAGTACTAATCCTGAACAACCATGTGATCTGAAAGGCCTGCCCTAATGCCTCAACTTGGAACTTCCCCATTTCTCTCCTCTTACCCTATCTTTTGCTTCAGAAGAAAAGGTTTGTAGCCCTGAACGTATTATGACCATAGATCTGCATACAGGAGGGCCATATGGATTTCATATGGATTCGTCTTGAGCTTGACTCCCACTTGAAGTCTTTGAAATCTATTATTGGCTGAAATCACACTTCAGTTTTACCTACAGCAAAGGCACTAACAGGGACTCTTTCACCCCCCAACTGTTTTCATTAAGCTTATAAGGACTTCATATCACTGACAATGAATGATATTACTTCCTTGGGAGAACACAGTGTAAAACAAGTGGTAAGGTTGGAAACTAGGAATGGCAGAGAAGAAGAAAAGTAATAGTTCTGTATTTTTTACTATGACATTCTTACATGCAAAACATGGAACTTTTGAAGTAATGCTCTACAAAAAGAGTACAGAATTCTCATACAAAATTAAAATCGTAGCAGTCTTCAAGACCTACTGTTACTGGAATAGCAATAAATAAGCACAGACAATTTGGAACATTAAAATCATGACTTTCTCAAGGACTTATTGGTGATAATGCTGTTAGTATTTTAAAACTAAGTTGGTCACATTCTAGAAGCATTATATAGATACTGAACATACGGATATTTCCACCATGTTTTGATTGTGTAATGTGAACATCTTGTTACTTTTTTTAAAGTACAATGAAACATTCCAGTTAATTCAGCCAAGTTTTACCTTAAAAATGGCTGTGGATTTAGTAAAGACATTTCATTTTATTCTACTAACTTCTAGGAGAAACTGTTTCACTTTAAGACATTAATATTTCAGAAGGCACCTTTCAGGAACTGCTGCTGCTGAAGTGTGGACAGACCACTAGGCAGTAGCCCACAGAATAATGTAACAACATTTGACAATTGATGCAATTACAATTTCTCGTACATTGACCACTGATCCCTGTTACACTAACTTCAACTTTAATTAAAAATTCACCGAGTGATCACATTCCCATCTACTATCTTTTTAACTGCATTAACTAAAACAGGACCCTGGACCATTTTGAGAAACCACTGTGGGAAATTTCTTTGAGAGTTCTCTTAATGTATTCTGTATTCATAAAGACTACTTTTTCATCTCTCCACTTCCCCTCCAGTTGATTAAAAGGATGAGGGTTTTAGATGCAGTGGTGCCAAGAAGCATGCAAAAGAGTGCAAAATGCATGACTGGGAAGTAATGTAGTCAAGTATCTTCTGAAAAGCACTTACAATACAGATACATGTCTACAAGCTATATGCATGTGGAGATAATTGATTGCTTCATAACCGCACTGGAAGCCTGTAATAATGCATCTCCTCTTTCACTTATTCATGAGATTTCAGTATTCAGATAATACACGATTTTCTTCAAAACTTAATTTGATATGTGTGAGCATTTTCAAATTGTATTTTTTCTTACCTGTAGCAGAGCTGCAAACAAATATACTGCTATGAAGATTGGAGTTAAGGAAGTGTGGCCACTTTTCATTAAATGGATAGTGTACAAGAAAATTAGATGACCAGGAATCACCAGAAGAAGCAGAACTTGAGCTGACTTGTTATTTACTCCTACAATTAAAAATAAATAAATAAATAAAACAAAATTCAGTTAAGTTTTTCAATTTCTATACCATATTCTCATTGACTTTAATGTGGGAAGAAGTTCTGGCACTCCACAGCATTGTCTATTGTGGAACAGCATGCATTATTTTCCACTAAAACAATCCTTCAAGTTTTCCACACAGGGCGGGGAAATGTCATCCCTAATGTCTGCTAGCAAAGTCAAGCAAAGCTATTCCAGAATGCAAGCTGTGTGCTTTCAGTCAGTGCATTTCATCCATTTGTGTTCTGTACATAAATTGTCTAGATTTTTGGAGCTCCAGTGACTTCCTAGAGCCTTCCTAGGAAAGAAGATGTTTTGGATAGCATATTCAAGCCATCTCCAAAAGTATCTCATACGTCTAAAAATTCCACACTATTTTCACATCTGTCCCAATGCATTTCATAAATATGACAGTGTAATTCATGCAATTAAATGTCAAATTTCTCTGCAGTTACTACATTATTAGGAAAGATGGAACTAAAGGGAAGAAATAAGCTGTGAAGAAAGCATGTAGAAAGAAAATGGCAAAAGAGGAATGGAAAACAGGGACTAAGTTAGTAATGATGCTACATAAAAAGTTTTATTTGAAGACTGATTTGAACTCTGGAGTTAAATGACAAAGGCTAGAAGGGAAACAAGGAAAGATAAAAATTCTTCCAAGTGGGTGTCATCAGTGTCCTGCCTGATAGGTACCTGTCTTTGACTCCATCCAGAGTTATAGTTTTCTCCCTGATAGTCTCTATGCATCACCTCCTGCAAGGTGTTGCTTGTGGTTCTTATGTGTAAATAGCTGCAGGCAATGGAAACTGCCAGACCTTTGCTGTGTTTGAGTCTCTCACTGAGGTTACAGTCATCCAGGGAGGCAAAGAGGAAATATAAGACACTTGCTTTAGCAAAAAAGTGACTAATACATACCTGTACCGTAATAGGTTCTGCATGGATAATAGCAACCCTTGGCTTCTTCTGGCAGCTCTCCAGGAATGCTATGCAAATGGAGGTAGGTAGAAATTCTGCTAGCTTGAATAGCTACTAGATTACCACCAATACCTGAAATACAAAATAGACCAACTGGTACATTTTCAACTTTTCTTTTTCCCACTAGTTAGTAATATTTGTAAAATGTCACCAACCTCCTCTCTGTTTACCACAGTCCCCTAAACATGAAATCAGAAGTGAAACATCTTCAGAAAATGTGTGCTACAGACAGACTACCACCAGCCTCTAATGAAGTAAAACTTGGGTTACAATTTACTGTATCACTGAAAATTCGGTTATTTGGAATATTCTAATTGGAAATTTGGAAATATTGTGATGAGTTTTAATTTGTAGTAAATGCAAAAAATTCCTCCAAGGCATCCAACTTTCTACTTTTGCATAGGTGAAACTCCATTGTAAGGCTCCTTGTTATTTGGCAGTCCCCCTTGGAACAACAGAAGTACTACATAGCCATGCCACTGCTGGATGACCTAGGTCGATACTGCTGGCAAGTATAAATAACACAGAGCTGATGCACTCATTGCCACAAATACAAACGCAGACTTCACACATATAGGGATGCAAAGGAATTCAAGAGATAAATTACCCATTCCCCTTTGCCATATATCTTCTCTGTGACAGCTGTTGATATGCTTTCTATTAGGAAAAAAGACTGTTGTGGAACAAATTTGATCTCAATGAATTGAAAATTAAACCAACTTGATATATCTACGTTACAGAAAGAAGTGGCACTAGCATAAAACTCTCCAGTCACTATTACACTTAAAAGTTGCCTGCTTGCATGTCAAACGTGTTTTCTTTTTCCCCATATGCTGTATAGATCTGAGAACATATGATTAGGTAGAAGTCATGCATGTCTTGTCCCTGCTTAAGCAGGAGAAAGTCCTTGGTTACTGTAGTTGAACTAATTTGTATATCTGATGCTTGGGGCTTTGGTCACAGAACATGTGTCTGTCATCACCAGAAGAACCTATCCGCCAAATCTCTGGGGACCATAATGTGTTTAGGACAAAGACCTGATACTAAGAACTTAAGGGAAATTTTCTGTCTCACCACATCTTAAAGACAATTTTTGGTAGAATCTAACAAAGGAGTAAAACTTCTAAACAAAAGGCTTCCAAAAATATCAGGAAATAAGGAATTAGAAAGAAGTCATGGAGTTGTCAAAAGGGACAGCTTCTGCTACATGCTTCTTCCCAGCCAGGAAGTACAGGGAAAAAAATGTGAACTATGAAAATGTTGATTCAGTCTTTGCAAAGAAAATTAGAACAACAGATATTTTTTTCAGCAAACTACAGAAACGGAGGTAAAATAAGGGATGTATATAAGCTATAAAGGGGATTTGAACAAGATAAAAAACGATCTAAGTAGAGCCCAAAGTCTATCTTTTGAATAAGAACAATTATTCTGTTACTTCTGACTAACGAGAACAAGGTGAGGAAAGGGAGACAGAAGTTAAATGAAGGATCAATGCACTGCATTTGGATGGGGATCAGATAATTTCTATGACTAAACTACAAAAACACTGTCATGTAAAACTGTATTTAAATAAAGCTGCAAAGCTCAGGATGATGCCATATGATGAGAAAATAAGAAACAGTTTCTGCTTTAAAAAGAGGGGATAAAAGCTATCTGGGTAATTGCAGGCAGGCTAGCAACTGCAACAACTGATATATTCAATTAGTTACCTTTTCTCTCGCTATCCCCATCTTTTAAAGCATAATAAGAAGAAATAAAAGATAAAAGAAAATAGAGCTATCTTCCAAGGTATGTTTTGAGGCTTGTAGCAATGAAACCATTTAAGATGTTGGCACAAAAAACTGACTTCAAGTATTTCCAAGGATGTAGGCAATTTTCTCTTGTGACTGATAATTATCTGCTGTAACAAAGTCAGACAAACAGAAATATGATGGATTATCTGGACATCTTTCCCTCATTAACAACAGAAAAAACTGAGAGAAAACAGTCAAGGAAAATGGAAATTCAACCATTTGAAATGGTAATATATCTGGCTAAGCAACAGAGACATAGACTGGTGCACGAGTGAAGGTATGAGATTGGCTGTCAAGTGTTTGATGGATAGCTATTCATCCCAAATACTTTTATAACAATAATTTAGCAAAAGAAAGTCCCAAACACTACTGGGTATGTAGATTTCAGATTACTTATGGTCTGAGTCTCAATAATCTAACATCAGTGTTATAGGGATATTTTTAAACTCAGAAAACCTCACAGGATACACCACTGATAGCTCTCAAATAACCTTATGTGCTTTAGGCAGGTGCAGTACAAAAAGCTTCTATAGTCCATAGGTCCTGCTCAGTTTCAACCCACTAACAGTATACGATGATGGACAGTCATACCAGCAGCAGTCATAGCAGCAGCAGTCATATCATCATTTAATTCTGTCCAACCATTCTTCCTCCTAACTATTTGTGAACCTTTGGGCCAATTTCAACCACATCCGACAAAAGGCTTCCTATAGGTAACAACTGTCTCCAAGTACAAAGGCTAACCAAAATGAAACCACGGCTAATCCAACGTAAGTAAAGATTCAAATCCATGTCTTCTGTGAGTCAAGGTAGTAATTTGAGCTGTGCATTTCTCAGCATAGGCGTGCCAGCTGCCCAGTCAGCACACAGCTTGGAGCGAGGCGTGGTGCCTCTTGTTCAGCTGGTAGTTAAATGACACAGAAGATGAATGATGATGTCAAAAGCAAAGGGAGAACAGAGAGAGTGTTGTGAGAAATAGGTATTGCAAGGACATGAGGCCACAGAACACCATGGGTAGAAAGGTGCTCTAAAAAACACAGGATATAAATCAACACAGAATGAGGCTTCATTATTCTGCTGGTCAAAGAATGACTTGAATAAAGCTGTGCTTGCATTAAAAGAATCACTTCACTATACACAGAGATATTCAGGCTTTGTTCTCCTCGTACAGCAGTTACTATACATGTGAAATTATCTCAGCAATATCAGATTAATCGGAATCCCTACAAGAAGCAAAAAAACAGAACTATGTGGGTTGACAAAATGTCGATACACAAAATTGATAGCTTCTGAGCATCTTCTGAATGCATAAAACTGTAATGTACACAGTAGCTGCTCATGTTATGAAAATCTTTTGAGATGTACATATAGACTGTTTCCATGAATATTTAATTGAGAAAATTTGTTTTCTGGAAAATAGTATTGTAATCATCATCGCACATAAATCATAACAAAGACTAATTTCCTTAGCTTCTTTTCATTTTCATGAGGACTACATCACAGAGGAAAATAATTGCTTTCAAAAGTAAAATCCTGCATCTGCATTCAGGATAGCTGGTGTGTTTAGCTTGAATACAAGGTGCTACTTTGCCCATAAGAAGAGACATTGTCTGCTAAAGTGTGAAGGATGTCATGCTGACTTACAACATCAAAAGAAAATTGAAGACCTCATCATTTTATTGAGTCGGTCAAGGGCTAAGCAAGAATAAATACTTCTGCATTTTTTTTTGCACGGTTCTTTTTTTGTATAACAAGCACACAAAACTATTTAAAGTAGAGCCAAAACCACGTCATGTATTTCTGAATATGCCTCCGGACATGATTCTACTAATCATTATGTGGAAGAAGGCCTGTCTAGTAGGAGTACCTGTGTTATTCTGAAACCCACATAAAAAGCAATGCATCTTAAAGAGTATTTCAAAGAAGATCCGTCTATCTTTACCCACATTAGCGTTCTACAGGTAAAAAAAGGTAAGTTAAAGGAAGCGGGATGAGCGTTGCTGATGCATCCTAATCTCAGATCATCTAATGCTCTAAGTAATACACCAGGCTGTTAGTTATTTTTTGTTTGTTTGTTTGTTTGTTTTTCCACATACCTTATACTTCATACATCGGGTAACATTGGGAAAACTGGGAGGAGTGGCTGATACACCAGAAGGCAGCACTGCCATTCAGAGGGACTTGGACAAAGTGCAGAATTGGGCTGATAGGAAGTTCAGCAAGGGGATATGCAAAGTCCCGCATCTGGGGATGATCAAGCCCATGCACCAGAACAGACTGGGAGTCAACTATCTGGAAAGCAGCTGTGCAGACAAGGACCTGGGGGTACTGGAGGACAAGAAGTTGACCATGACCCAGCAATGCACTTTCATATCAAAGGCAGACAACGGTATTCTGGCTTGCTTTAGGAACAAAATTGTCATCAGTTGGAAGAAAGTGATGTTTTCCCTTAGCACTGGTGAGTGCTGGGGACTCATACGCCCATTTTTAAGAGAAACCTAAAAGACAACCTTATCCATGCAAAGCATTACATTTTAAAACTGAATGGTATGTATTTGATTCAGCTCATAAATAATTTCCTATGCATAACTTTAAAAGCACTCCTTGACTGTCAAAAAATGAAAATATTCTGGATCTAATTGTGATGTGGAAACGAATCATTACTGCAATCATATAAAAAATGTATAATACGTAACAGTTAAGTATTATATGTAAATGTAAAAATACTTAAAAGAAAGATCTGATATCTATAACAGCACAGATTATGAAGATTTGCTTGTACAGGCTGGCAACTAAAAAGTAGTAGAACTGTTACCCAGTAATGAATCAGAATTAAATATGCAGAATCAAAATCCTTCTCCTTTTTCATACCAAAATAAAGACTGAACTACTAAGTTCTCATTCTGTATAGGTGTGTTGTAAGACTCTTACATGCTTTCCAATTCAAGATAAAGAAAAGCTAATGTGCTACCCAGCTCTAATTTGCTCCAATACCATAAAGGTACGCTAATATCTTTGTAATTTGCAGAGGAAATCTTCAGAAACTCAACTAAGACAATGATTGGCTTCTAATCAAAGTATTTCTTTGTTGTATGAAAGCTGAGAGTACAACCATCTTAGAGCAAAATACATAAAGTCACTAAAAAATACATTTTATTTTTTGAGGAGGAGTGATTTCTGTGTGTTTTCTTTCCACATTCTCATAACTTATAGGAAAAGATCTCTGAAAAGCCTGAAAGTCATTCAATTTCCCTACTAATTGTACAATTTAAAAAAGGTATAATTTGGGGAATATATTACATAACCTTAACTTTCATCTCTGAGCTAACTGACACTCAGTAAGTTTTGTGTAAAATTTTCTCATACATGCTTTTCATATTCCTTGATCTACATCTATTTCCTCCCCATCTCAAATGCTTTTATAATATGCACAGCCAAAGCAGGAAACATTATAACCGGTTGGTGTTACCCTTAGAGAGTCTTGTTTCAAACCATGTGTAAATGTAAGTTTCTCTATTCGAAGCCTACAAAATGGTTCTGATTTTCAGGCATATTCAGATTGAATTTGCAGAACCTCCATTCTACAAAATGCATAAAAATGGGGTGAGATCTACTGAAATGTTGGTTATTATGCAGTAACTCTCACAATGTTTTGTCCAAGCTCAGAAGGAATATGAAAAGGGAAGTGACTTTATCTAGTAACTGCACCACAGTTCATTTCTTCTGATTATTCTGAAGCATGTAATTGTTTAAAGTACTATCTTTTTCCTGCACTAAAGGAACTCAGTTACTTGCAAACTGCAGTCCCTGAGCCAAATTTGACATAGTGTGATGCTGTGAGAAGTTTTGCAAATTTTAACCTTCTCATCCATTGGAATACATAAAGATCAACTTTCGGTATCTAGGCTGAAGCACAGCCATACTGGGTGTAGTTATTTTCTTCGTAACTTCAGTACATCAAACATACATCTGAACCTCAACTAGACTGCAAGTATCATGATGGCTAAAACCACAAAATGATTTATTTATTTTTAGAAAGCGGAGTTACAATTGAACCCAGCCAACTATAGAATTAAAAATAATTATTCATCTCAAGAAATGTGTTTAACAAGGGAAAAATGGAAAAATGGTTGTAAAATACTTCTGCCCAGCAGCAGTAAAGTTCATTATAAAATGTCTGTCTGCTTAAGAACTCTTTAATATTCTTGGCAAATATTTGCAGTTATTGTTAATAGGAGCAGGAGCCTTTGAGGTTGTTAAAACTGCAGACCAGTATTTCTTAAACCAAAAGATACATGGTTCCAAACCATATGTGATGAAAGTGACTTGTCCCACATCTAAGAGTACGCAAACCACTTAGACAGGATCCGTTTAAAAAGTCACTTAATAGCACACGCAGGAAGTCTAACACCTGCAGTGCAGTGCATAATGTCCAGGATTTCAACATACCCAACAACTGGCACTGAAAATATCAGTGACAGTTTGAGATCACCACTAAATTTATACTGTCCTCAAATTTTGGTTGGCATAATCCCAACAGGTTAAATTTCTTCCTTCAGGTTTCCCTGTGAGATTGGAGCAACAATCTCCAGAGGAGGAGAAGGAAAAGTGCACCTCAAAAGCATTTTGAGAGGGAAACCCTTCAGCAACTTTCGCAGCTTATGCTTATGACAAGAATTCCAAGGACAGGAAAGCACTCGTAGAGAAAGCTTTCAGCAACATTAATATTTTAAAAGCCATCTATTAAGTGGCCTAGCGCACCTTTTAGGTTATTAAATGAGTGTCAACAGATGTACTTTTTTAACTGTGAGATTAGGGTTTCTACTGTTACAGTCTGGGATAATAGCAAAGAACCTCAAACATATGGACACAAGACAAGAAACAACTAGCTGATGGTCCAGACATTACTAGTTACTGAAGACGTTTAAACCTTGAGAGCTGGGAAAAGACAGCTTTATGCATAACAAGCATGAAAAACCCAAATGAGCTATAGGATAAGGCACCCCTAATGGCTTGGAAAACAATATTCTCAGGCATTGTGCATTAGTCCAGGAAGGCAAATGTCAAAGGCTGAGCAGCCTTGAAACACAAGGCATCTATAAAAATTCAGCATTTAGAATAGGGGTGGCACAACAATCACAGCAATCAGCAGAGAACCACTGTGGGACTGCCATAGCTACAAGCCTACTGCAATAGCCCCAGCTTTCCCTCTTTCCACCTGCCTAATTCTCCAAGAATCTTTTGACCTGCCAGCTAATCATTCAGAGCAATGTATAGCATTTGGCTAGTTCATTTTCTCTCAAGGCAGTTCAAAAGAATGCAGGTACTACTGCCTTAATTCCATTTATTAACTTATGAAAGAAAATAAGAAATAAAATGGGACATTTAACATTTTCTCTAGAGGTATGTTTATAGTAAGCTGTCACTCCTAGCAGTTAAAATGATTTACTTAAGTCTAACCATTAGCTAAAAATTGTAAAAAGGTAAAATATAAACAGGCAGGCAACTCAGGTTTCACAGCCAATTTCTGTGAAAGAAGCCAACCTTGAACAGGATGCAGCGTTCTGCTTACAACAGCAGTCTATAACTGCTGTAAGGTAAAAGAACATAATCACTGCAATATCTGGTAGGAACATGAGGCCTTGAGAAAGGCCTGAATCCTTGAGATCTGTATGTACCATAGGCAGCTAGACGAGAACAAGGAAGTCTATGGAGGAAATCCAGAACTATTCTGGTACTGTACTGGAGCACAGATAGAAGTCTGATAGAAACCTGTACAAAACAATTGCCAGACAGTTGTTTGCATTTATAATCAATGAATACGATCTAAGAAGGCAGGACCACTGGTAAGAGCTTTGAGTGCACTGGACTAACAAGAAAACAGGATCCTCTTATATGTAGAAGTTAATCTAGGGAGCAACCAAGGGGGACTATTATGAGAAAACTTTCAAGTGTAAAGCAGTAAAAGCTGAAGATCAACATAGCTGCTCTACCCTTCAGATATCTGGAAATCAGAATGGAAACATTAAAAAAGTAGATGCAAATACTTCTAATTTTAAATGGATATAAAGGACAGGCACAGGCAAGAGAGCATGAAAACTGAAGAGTAAAAATGAATTTACGGTCAGCTAGGAACAAAAGTCACAACATTAAAATGCTTCATATTTAAAACAAACAAACAAAATGAAACAAAACAAAAAGAGAGAGAGAAAAAAGGAAATACGGGACCATAATGGGAAGGAAGAACAAGCAACATGCATTGAAATACACAATTCCTTTTGTATCCTGTCTTTGTAAAAAATGGCGATGCCTGATCACAGACTTGTACATATTAAGTCTGTAGGGCCTGAGGATAAATTCAATTTAAATTTAGAGTGTCCTTAGAGAGCTGATGAACAACCCATGAATTATCAGGGATCATTTTTGCAAACTGATTATCTTGGAGGTTAGCAAATACCAGAGGGCTGTAATAGGGTAAACAGAAAATGTATCTCCATCTCCAAGAGGGGCTAAAAAAATATCACCTGGGGAATTTGCATCTCACTGAAATTTATTCCTAGACAAGTACTGGAACAGATTATTAAATAGACAATTTGTAAGCGTTGAGAAGACAAAAGTGGTAAAACAAGAGCTAACATGAATTTGCCAAAAACATACTTCCATCAAAGTAACACAATTTCCTCCTTTAACAAAACAGCTTGCCTAATGGGCACAGAAACACGTAAACTCCTGATTGCAGTAAAGGTAAGCAAGATGTTTTGATGCTACTCCATGCCACATTTCCATTAGCAACCTTTGGCAATTAATTATACAAGGGGCAATGTGTTTCATAACTCAGCATTAATATTAACATTCTATTATCAAAGATGATGAAGAAAATTAGTGGCTATAATTTATTTAATTGATACCTTAGAAAAAAGTGCCCCTACAGAATTTGCAAAGGCCAAGTTAAGGTAAGTCAAAGCACTTCGTAAGCCAAATCAGAAGGCAGAAACATTCTGATAACTGGAGAAATGGTTTTAAAAACAGCAATGCATAAAAGTGCAAAATAATGTACAAAATCAAATGAAGAAATACAAAAGAGGATAAGAACAGCCAGGCAGCAGTATAGTGGGAATATATCTGGTTATTATAATTATTACGAGCTAGTTACATATTAATTGTGATGTTGATGTAGAAGCATTTTCATAAAACATTCAGACTAAGTCTAATAAGATATTAACTATTCATACAAAATTTGCCTTGTTGTTAATGTTACATTTTAAACTTCGAAACTCATGGAGTAAATTATCATCAACACATTCTCACAACTGGAAAGTGCACAACAAGCGTAGGAACCAATACAAATACTTCTTTAGAGATCTATCTATTTGCCTGTAGTTTCTGTGTTAGTTCTTACACCTACGTACACTGCAAGTAAACATTAAATTACTCTTTTGAAAATTTGCTCCTGGATGTCCAAAAGAAAATCCTTTGAAATAAAATTTTATTTACATTTTCCTCAGGCAAAACAGTTTCAATATTATATTTGATAATACTTGAATATACCTCTTCTTCCATTTTCAAGGTTTCTTAATGCATGCTTTAGGTTTCTATTTCTCATATTCTCTATCATGCTTTAATAGTTGTAAATAGGATCAAGAAGCTCTCCTTGGGGGTTCAAATTAACAACTGTTGACATCAAAATCAAAACTTGCAATGAATATAGCAGATCCTCATTTGCATAACAAACATTTACTGTGGCAGACTATTTTCAAAAGAAGGTGCATCAATTGATATATTGTATTATACAATCCTGCCATAGTCTTACCATTGATTACCGGGGTATAAACAACAATTCCAACTAAGTTTGGATCTGATACAGTTGTGTCCAGAATAAGGCCACCAATACTGAAAGACAAAGTGCAACATTTAGAATAAGGCAAACAGGCACATTAGTTATTATTTCATAACTATTTTAGTAATCTCATCCTCGTAATATCTGCAAGTCACAATTCTCAGTTTATCTTATTAACCTTATTTACTTAACTTTATTAACTTGCTACAGCTACTGACTTAAATATTACTATTGACTGATTGTATAACAAAGACGACAGAATTTCATGCAATTGCTCATCTTTTAAGATTCATAGCTTTCATTTGACTAAATCACAGTCTTGCTAAGAAGCTGCAGGAGATGAATAGTTCACCATTTCCTTCATTTGATATGACACACTTCTGCTCAGCCATTTCCACAGGGTATTGCTGCTACCTTCTCCACTCGTTCCAAACCATGACTTCACTATATAACTTCCTCATTTTTGGAAGATTAAAAATTATTCCAGCCCCATATTCTGGAGGCTCCTTAAGTGCTTATTTTAAGCCAAGTCAGGTGTTAAACAAAGTAAATGGCGACACAAAGGAGAGCCAACAAAGCAAACCACAACAGATAGACTTACCTGCTTATAATCATGGCAGTTATAACAGGCTCCCATCCTGAATGGAGAACAGTTCTAGTAGCTGGGTGTTTGGCAGCTATGACAATCCCCATAGGAGTCAGAGCCAAAAAAAAGGCACCAACCAAAGGAGATACATAAGAATATGTTTCTGAAAAATAATACAGAAAAGTAACTGTTTTGCTCTCCAGGCACAATATAAGTTGTATTCTGCATCAAGCAGTTGAGAAATTTTAATAGTCTTTATCACTGCTGTTTTCACTATGCTTTCCACTACTGCATCAAACGATATGGTTGTATAACATCTACCATATGTGATCACTTTCGTCCATCCCATCAAGGACAAAACTATCTGCGCAAAGTAGGAACCTTTGAAGAACGTTTTTGTGTGATGCTTAATGATAAAAATGCAATAAAGATGTGGAATATAAAACATTATTTTGTTACACGTCTACTAAAAGAAAAAAGGAACGGAACATATTGAAGATATATATATATTTATATACAAATTCACAGCATATGTAAATCTCCTTCTTGCCAAAGCACAGATAATACGCTAATCTTCCCCAACCCAGCATATCTAAAATGATGCAAGCACAAGGTGTAATACTGAAACATTTTTATCAGTAGTTCAGTTGGTTTATAATCTGCCTGCAAGATTGGAAATTCACAGCCATAATTCCACTGCCTGCACCCATCCTTCAGAACTGCATCATATTTCACAGAAACACAAATACAAATACCATTAACTGAGTACCATCATAAAGCAGAACTAATAGTGCAGAGAGCTGTCTCCACAGAAAGAGGAATAGATTCTTCAGCTTAGTTCAGTCTTAGAGACCCCTCCACTCAGAAGCCATCACAGTGATCCAGATCTTCCAAATTCAACAGTGTGGTAAGCAACGGAAAATTTATCTTCATGGCAAATATGTGCACAGCTCACAAAAACACCTCACTTTTGCAAACACTATTTTTATGAGAAAGGTGGCAGTTTATTTAATATTAAACACATTTCGTCTCCATTTTCAGAATTTGGACATCTCAAATACAGTGCAAAACACATTTTAGATTAGCAGGCTGAAGTAGTTCATGTAGAACACATAAACTCTTCAACAAAGAAAAATACCCAGTATATATACAAATATTCCCACCCAAGCATTATGGCATATTACAAAGCTTGCAAATTCAAGCAATTACTACTTTGATGTTATCGTGGTGGAGGGAGGGATAACAGCTAAAATTACTCCTGGAAGAATCACTGCAGTATTTTTAGAAGTTACTATCCTTCTGCATTGACTGGTAACAACCTCTGCAGCAGAGCTGGCACAAGAGACTAAGATTCCTATCACTGTGTAAGCTAAAAGTAGAAAACTATCAGAATGAGAAAGAGACAAAGCCCAAAAGAGAAGTAATTTTTCCATTCCTTTTCTAGCTATTTTACAATGTATTATCTCCTTCCTTTGCAGTGCCTTTTTTTTTTTTCAGTCTTTTCTCCTCTATCTATAAGCAAGGAGATGGGCCTAATGTAAAAAAGCCTAACTCAAAAGAACATACACATGATCCTTTTGTTCTGTCCAACAATAAAAAAGAAACAAAAAAGTACTGATACAAAGTTCTTGAACTTTTTGTCATGTGGACTGCTGCTTACTGCACAGGTAAATGCATTTAGCGGAGGGTTGTTAGAGTTAGGGTAGTAAGGTTAGGTTGTGATTGGACTTAATGATCTTTAAGGTCTTTTCCAACCTGAGCAATTCTGTGATTCTTCCCTGCATTTGAAACAAAGAAAGATCCCTGTGTATAGTACAGTTGGTCACACGGAAAGGCATCATTCATTTTAAACCTATTTTCTTAAACTTTGAGACTTCCCTCTTTTTCTCCTTTTAAGAGACATCAAGAGACATTATGTTCCTGTTACTTATTCATTCACTCCCTCTATATCTGCTCTCCTCATATGTACCCAAGCTGAGGCATTCACATACACCAGAGCCACAATAACTGATTGAAAGGTCAGAATGAGAAAATTGTTCTAAGGTAGGATCCTGTGTTGCAAAACAAAGAAACAAAAAACACTTAGCAGCAGAATAGAGATGCAGTGTTGAGCCTTATCCTCATTATTCACCAGCTTTTTTAAGTCTCTCACTTGCTCATCAATAGTTAGCCCAGGATTTTTATCAACATAGGAAATTAAAGTTCATACTACGAGAGGGCTGTCAAAGACTGCTCAGCAATAGCTTAAATTTCCTCTGAGACAACAAGTGAGAGGAGTTTTGGGTTGGTTTTTTTTTTTTTTTTGCCTTATTTTAGTGTTTGTACATATTTTAATACATACAAATATCTCAATTTTATCATGGAGAAAAGTACAGAGAAAAAATTACATCTGATGCTTTTGAACGGAGATAGACCAGATTATAAAAGTTAACCAATGTTACAAGACTGTGTCGTAAGTCTCTTCCTGAAAAGAATAAAAGCCAAGAGAGGTTCTCAGGAGTGGGAGATGTTCAAGGTCAGGATGAGTCCAGAGCTTAGATTTAAATAAAACAAAACAAAACAACAGCAACAAAAATCCTACAAACTTCTGCTATGATAATATACTAGCACTCTGTTAGAACTCCCTGGTCAAAAAGTACTAGAGAGAAAGATGAATGAATGAATAGGCTATCAGCCATGCTCATACTGCTAAAGAAGAAAAAATCAGGTATACATATTAATCAATTTACCCCTTTTAGACTACACAACTAAAATTTAACTAGTTTTTAAGGGAAAGAAGATATAAAATTTAAGCCAAGGCAGCTGTTCCTTAATATAAACTTAAATTATACATCTCATCTATTAAGTTAAATTAAAAACAGAACCATAGAAGCAATTAAGAGTTTAGAAACATATCGAAGAAACTGTCCCAAGTGAGCTATGCTAGAATACAGCTCCCTGCAAGACCAGAGAACCTACTCAGCTCAATCTAACTCTCAGAAACAGCATGCAGGACTTTCCTTTAGCTATGGGACACTCTACTGGTAGAACAGCTTACTACAAAAATCTTAGGAAGCTGTAACCTCCAGATGCATCCCAGTCATATTCAGTCCCCTGAGAAATAAAAAATACGGTAGCTGGAGAAAGGGAAATGGAATAACTGACTCCCCCTTTAGGGCTCATTTATCTCCACTTTTGATAACTTTGTAATGTTTAGCTCACATTGCAAATGTAATCCTGCTCAGTCTGTTCTGGTGGCTCTGCTACGGAGTTTGTGACATCTACTAGAGAAATATAAATCCTAAAAACACTCAACAGTTCTTCAATGAAGTTGAGCCCTGAGCCTGAATAAATAAAGGAGGAAGGAGAGAAAAGAAAAAGTTCTCAACCAAGTCCTTACTGATCTTCAATTATTTTAAGCCCCCCTCCCCTCAGTAAACACCAACAGCCATCGGTCTTGTCTGGAGAACTCAGGTGCACAACATTTACTCCTTACGCAGGTATCTACTGTGATGTACTGCTCAGTGTGGTGCCACTGAAAATAATACAGCCTCCAGTAGGAATTAGATGTGGATTAGAAGTACACTACTTCTGGAATTGGTCAGCCAGAAGAGGATGTTCAGGGAAGACCTTATCGCTCTCTGCAGTGACCTGAAAGGAGGTTGTGGTGAGGTAGGGCTTGGCCTCCTCTCTGAAGTAACGGTGTTAGGATGAGAGGGAATGACCTCAAGTTGCATCACATTCAGGTTGGATATTAGGAAACACTTCTTCTCAGAAAGAGTGGTGCTGCAGCGGCACAGGCTGCCCAGGGAGGTGGTGGAGTCAAGGTGTTCAGGAACCGTATGGATGTGGCACTGAGGACATGGTCAGTGGGCATGGTGGGGGTGGGCTGACAGTCAGACTGGATGGTCTTAGAAGGCTTTTCCAACCTTAATAATTCTATGATTCTACTTCAAAGCAAAAACTAGGAAGCTGAAAACAATAACGGGAAGCACACGCTCTGTATTCTCAAACTATGCGTAAGAACACTTGATAGATACGCTCACGTCCTTACGGTACGTTCTGTAAGGAAAACAGGCATCAAACGATGTCCCTCCATGACCACGAGTGACGAGCGAGACGGCCCCAGCCTGTGCCAAGGGCGGGCCTGGAGCGCCCCCTAGCGGCAGCTCCGCCCGCTGCTGGGACGGGGTACGGCCGGAAGGACGCGTTCCTCTGTGCGAAATTCCTTTCCCCTGGCTGTGTAACTACGTAGCAACGCGTTAGAAGGCGTCGTAATGTTATGCAGTACGTACAATGCGCACTAATGACAAAGGGCACAAATTCGGATCATAAAGATTAAGACAGTTCAACATCTTCAGAGCAAAGGGACAATTCAACAGGGCTCTGGGAAGCAAATAATTGACATAGAGTGGGCATGCAAGAAGCCTGGCTTCTCCCTCCCTGCCTTATCCCCACCACCCCCACACAAAAGAGGCTTCTAGGGATACATAAACCTAGGACCATACTCACCAAGGCAAGTATAAAGACCCTGACTTATCCATGCTAGAATAGCAAGAGTGATAAGATCTCCAAAGCTTGCTGCTATAGGAGTGGCAACGTTGTCAGGATTAATGCCAGTCTTCTTTGATCCAACAATAACTCCAACCATTATTATCCCTAGATTCAACGAAGAAGAAAGTAGAGTAATGGTATATAGTGTTGTAATCACTTAGGAAATTTCAAGATAAGGGCAATTGGAAGCTTAGGAATGAAGTCTTTGCTTTCGTCCCTCCCACTTGACTGACTACTGTTTTAAGTTTTAGTCATTTTTAAAAATTAAGTTAGATTTAAAAAGAAAATGACACAAAGCATACACAAAAACATAAAGAACCATCTGTATAATGTATTATTTTGCTTATGATTAGAATTAGCAAGACTGAAATTGTAAATCAACCATTCCCTGACGAAAAAACATTCAGTACATTACTTCTACATCCCGTTAACTTCAGATGATTAAAATTTGAATGCCTCTGCCCCAAAAACAACATTAAATTAAACACCCATGTGTCTGAAATCGTGAAAAATTGATATCACAATTTCCATCTATTTTAGCAAGTAACATTATTTACTGCCGGCTAAATTAGGAACTCACTTTTCAGAGAAGCTGCCTAGAGAATCACATTCCAAGAAATTCTCAACAGGACTGAAACGATCCTGTCTGATTTCCGAAGCGCCTGTTTCATGCACAGGAGGTTGATGTTCAGGTATTAATTTCCTGTGCACGCCCATCACCAGATAACACCAAAAGTTTATTTTTATGTCCACCTTATATACGAGAAGGGGAAAAAACACATTCATGTTCCCCAGTTCTCCTGCTGCTCTTAATTCTGTAGCATGACCAATTCAACGGTTTTGTGGTCACTACAAAAAAGTGTAAGCTCTTAACAGAATACATAACCTTAATGATTTCATAATTTTTTGCATAAGCAAGCAAGTCAATTTAATAAAAAGGAGGCAAAGTATTTTACTTGATTTACTATTATTATGACTTCTGATACTGTCTATTTTTAAGAATATTTCACGGGTAGAGTCACTCCTTTTTCACCCTTTGTGTCCTGTAAGTACTGCCCTTGATGGTTAAATATTTCCTGACAATTGGCAAGAGAAGTTTAAATCCATCACACTTCACAGCTCAGGACAGACACATTGATGCTATTTGCAGAAGGGGACTTTAACTTGACCCAAACCCTTCACACAGCAAACCAACTTATTCACTTCAGAAAGAAAGCAGAGCACAAGATAATATAAAAGCAGCATGGATAAACAGGGAGTTTAGATTCAGCTAAACTAATACCCAAGCTCATTTGATCTTAATTACAAATAAGTCCTACCTGTTTAGTATTAAGAATAAACTTTGTACATCACTGAATCCAGAAAGTAGGGGGAAACAAATTCTCCACCCCACCAGGTAAAATCTAACAGACATATGTTTTGTTTCAGACATGCTAAGGAGGTCAGAAAATCAAATCTTTTTGAAAGAATATGACAGATGTATGTAATATTCAGGCTTATACGGAAATTGCAAATGAGTATCCAACCCGCAACTGTGTTTCAGATGTTTTAGACCCTACTGGACCTAATTTTTTAATGAACAGCAGCATAATATACACTCAGCTATAAAAAGTAACATGTACTTCTTTTACCTTGTAAAAGAGAAGCTATGAATGCAGTTGCTACGCTGCTAGAACACAGAAGGATTGAATGATTGAAGCTGTATTTGCCTTCTGGAATCCAGCCCAATATAACTGCTGCCACTGCTGCCAGAAAACCAACTACTGTTGCCTGAACCTGGAAAAGGAAAAGAAGGAAAACAATCGTTTTTTAGTGATGAGTGACTCCTAAAATAACTGATAGTTTTAAGAGGACTGCAGAATCATTTTCTGTTATTCTTCCCTCCTTTATTTGCAAGCTGTAAAGGGAGCGTTCTCCACTTATCTACTTTGTGAAGACAATGGTAACATTAGTTGATCAAGAAGAAAAATCTCATGCTATCAGGAAAGGCTTTAACCACAATTCACAGACTGAAGAATAACAGAAGTCAGATTAGGGAAAAGAGCTGAGGAATTACACGGAGCAGAAGATGAAATGCTTCAAGAGATTTCCTAAGCCACTTAAAACAATGAGGTCACAGCATAAACTTTTCACTTATTCTTCAGTATGTTGCTTTATAACACAGAACACGAAATAGTTCTTAAGAAATAGTTGCTTTGGAGAACAAACACTCCTTTCCTCAAATGAACAAACTATTTAAAATATTGCTTATTACCCAAAAGCTCCATCACATACTTCTTCAAACATCAAATCCAATGAAAATAAAGTATTGAAAATACTTGGGAGGTCAAATTCCTTAGAAATGTTCTCTCAAAAAAATTAAAAGGAAGTGCTCTTGCTGCAGGCCCAAAGAATACTTTACCTTTTCTTGTAATAAATATAAGCTTCTATTGCTTTAGAGAACTACGCAGCACTAAAAAGATCAGTCACAAAAACACTGCACGTTAAGTGTGAGACAATATAGTAGAATTTGTTTCCTGTTAATGTTGTCTGTCTCCTTCCTGACCACATTTGTGATGAGCTTTTTAAATGACTTCATTCACTTACGGAAGTTAATCAAGAATCAATTACATTTACCTGTTTTAAGGCCAAATTGCCAATTATTAAGTTCCATTTCTCAATGGGAGAATCCATTTTTCCAATATTTACCTGTCAAAATCATAAGAGAATTTCAGACATTTGAGTTTAAAATTATATTACTTTGCAAATTCACCAACAAGGCAGAAACCCACAAATAATTCAACTTTCACTGCAAAAAGAGACATTCTGAAAGTAAGTTAAAAATGTGTCATGCTTTTTCAAGTTAAACATTCCTGTTGATTTAAAACTGCATTTAAACCATCTATCCAAAAGTAGCTAAGCTCAATGCAGCTTTACATGCTAACTTATTTAACATTAGCTTATTGTGCAAGGTACACTAGCTGCCTTGTGTTCCAGGAATGTCCAGGCACCGCTAGTGATTAGATCAGTGGCTGAAAGGGAAAGTTCTCAGTGTTCAGTCACCATAGGCTAAGCTTGTTTCTGTGGCCTTTAAATTCCATAAGCCAATCAAAAACTGCACAGGAATACAGTGTATGAGCACAAACACTCTCGTGGAAGTGTGTTAATTGACCACAATAGAACTACTTGTATAGAGACATTGGAAGTGATTAGAGAAGGTGATAAACCACATCTCATTGCCTTTAGTATTCTAAGTTTTCATTTATACAGCACAGCTAGAGACTTACGATGCTTTAATGATATAGGTCCAATTGAAATACAATTGCTGGAAAGGCAGTAAATTATTTATTCCAACAAACAAAAAAGCATGCATATACTTTTACTGCAGTATTTCATACCTGCATTTCTTTTTGGAATTAAAGGACAAACTCTGAAGATAGCATGTACCACTGCACTATGACAATATTTAAAATAACTTCCTTTCTTGAACTGAGTTTTTAATATTTTTAGCATAAGCTGCAGTGGTCTTGTCCTCAGGATCCTAATCTTTAAAGTACTTTCTATTTCTCTATAGGTCTTAATGCATATTTTTTCCCCTTCTGATAATTTCTGATTGCTTTTACTTCTTTTCCATGTTGTTCCATTTGTGATATTACTAAGTTGTGCGGAACAAAGTATTAAAAAAATATCAGCTTAAAAAAGGGAAAGGAAATAAGACATTATCTCAATCTGCACTGTCATTATTTTATGGTGTTCAAAATAGAGTCAAAGCTCCACTGGGAGGTCATGGTCCCTCTTTACTCTGCCCTTGTGAGGACCCATCTGGAATACTGTGTCCAGGTCTGGGCCCCCATTATAAGAAAGACAAGGGGCTGTTGGAGAGGGTCCAGAGGGGGGCCACAAAGATCATCAGAGGGCTGGAGCACCTCTGTTACAAAGACAGGCTGAGGGAGATGTGTTCAGCCTGGAGAAGAGAAGGCTGCAGGGTGACCTCATCGTGGCCTCCCAGTACCTAAAGGGAGCCTCCAAATAGGAGGGGAGTCAACTCTCCCATCCCAGGCTGGATGTGGCTCTGGGCAGCCTGGTCTAGTGGTTGGTGACCCTACACATATCAGTGGGGTTAAAACTAGATGATCACTATGGTCCTTTTCAACCCAGGCCATTCTATGATTCTTTACAAGGGTAGATAATGGCAGGACAAAGCGAAATGGTTTTAAGTTGATGGAGGGAAGATTTAGGTTGGATATCAAGGGGAAATCACAGAGAGAATGGTAAGGTGCTGGAACAGGCTGCCCAGAGAGGTTGTGGATGCTCCATCTGTGGAGGTGTTCAAGGCCAGGTTGGATGGGGCCCTGAGCAGCCTGGTCTAGCATTAGATATGAAGGTTGATGGCCCTGCCTAAGGCAGAGGGGTTGGAGCTTGATGATCCTTCAGGTCCCTTCCAACCCAAGCCATTCAATGATTCTACAATTCAATGAATCACCTTTGTATTATTTTTAAATATATACACTAAATGAATTAAATGACTGGCAATGGAATGCTTCTTCTTTTTTTTTTTCATTTGTTCTCTGAAGAAGCATTTTATAAGTATCCAAAAACCCCACTAAAACAGCAATCTTGCAAAAAACTAATCCAATCCAAAAGTGAGCTGCTACCAGAAAGTGTAGTTATTTTTTCCCCTACCACTAGCTGCACATTTACCTTGCCACTCTTCAACCAGATCCACCAGTTCCACGAGTAAGTTCACATGAACTCACATGTCAAGCAGAGATTGAAGGAAAACACTCTTTTTTGTGGAGTTAAACGGGGTTTTTTTTTCCCTACAAAATGATCTGATCCACGCATGGTGGCACAGATACTCTTTTGATAAGAATGGAAGAAGGAAAGGAGGAGGACTCCTTTCAGCTGCAGATTTATATTAAGTGAGGAAAGGTTTATTGTGATACGGTGGAATACACAAATCCAAACAAAAGGCTTATAAAGCCACATTGCTAGCCTG
>PPHD01006278.1:0-24809 GCA_002909625.1 Bambusicola thoracicus
TAAAATTTATTTTATTAAAAAAGTATATATTCCCAAAATTTTGATTAGCATGTGTACTCACGATTTTTCCAATTACAAAAATTATCTTGTTAGTCAAAATTAATTCACAGAAGCTAGAAAGGATTGACTGAACTAAGAGTTACAGCATTTGTATCAAATTTGTGAATATTGCCTTGAGATATGAAAAAAAACCATAAAAGCTCAAACAGGTTTTTTACCATTCAAGACTTAATCATGCAAAATCGATGACATCAAGCCGAGTGGTGCAGTTGACATGCTAGAGGGAAGGTATGTGATCCAGATAGACCTGGATGGGCCTGAGGGGTGAGCCCATGCTAACCTTATGAAGTTCAACAAGGCCAAGTGCAAGGTCCTGCACTCAGGCTGGAGCAATCTCAAGCACAAATAGAGGCTAGACAGAGAATGGCTTGACAGCCACCTCGAGGAGAAGAATTTGGGGATATCAGCTGATGAAAGACTCAACATGAGCTGGCAATGTGCTCCTGCAGCCCAGGAGGTCAACTGTATCCTGAGTTGAATCAAGAGATGCATGACCAGCAGGATGAGGGAAGTGATTCCGCATCTCTACTCTGCTCACATAAGATCCCACCTAGAGTTCTGCATCCATTTGGGACCCTCAACACAAAAAGAACATGGAGCTGTTGGAGTGGGTCCAGAGGCAGGCCACACAGATGCTCAGAGGGCTGAAGCACCTGCCTTACAGAGATAGTCTGAGAGTTGGTGCACTTCATCCTAGAGAAAAGAAGGCTTTGTGTGGACCTTACAGCAAACATTCAGCACCTGAAGGGGTTAAAGGAAAGCTGGGAAGGGTTTTTTTAAGAGGTCATGTAGCAACAAGATGAGGGGAAATGGTTTTAAACTGGAAGATGGTAGATTTAGGCTAGATATTATGAATAAATTCTTTACTATGAGGGTAGTGAGACACTGGAACAAGTTGCCCAGAGAGGTCGTGAGTGCCCCCACCATGGAGGCATTCTAGGCCAGGCTGAATGGGGCCTTGAGAAACCTGGTCTACTGGGAAGTGTCCCTGCCTATAGCAGGAGGGCTGGAGCTAGATGATCTTAAAGGTCCCTTCCAACCCAAACCTTTTGATGATTCTATGAAAACTGGTAATTGTAAATTTCTGTTTCTGACATGCCAATATAACAACTTTCATTACATGTTCAAATTAGTTTCACTTAAGTTTTTCCACATATGATGAAAGAAAGAGACTAAAGGTTTGTGTAGCAATCTTGTCCTGCAGAAACACCCAGTTTCCAGTATGAAACATTATTTTCTTTCAACATCTACTTTTTAAAAATTATTTGATGAAAGAGTGCTTATGGGAAAAGTAATCTCTGCAAAGTAATTCACAAAATTAAGTGAAATGAAGAAAGCTAAAAGTAATTTGAATACTGTTTTTAATAAAATTTCCACAGGGCCACAGTAAGATAATTCTGAACATTGTATCTGGTTTTTTTCATACAGGGAAGTATGAAACTTCTTTAAGAAGTTTCATTTTGATGATACTAAGTCAAGTTTGATGGCACAAAGCTGAGTGAAGCAGCTGACACAATAGAATGGACATCATCTAGAGGGGCCTTGATTGGCTTGAAAAGTGGGGAAATGAGAACCTAATGAGGTTTAATGACGCCAAGTGCAAGGTGTTGCACTCGGATTGAAGCAATCCCATATTGAGTACAGGCTCAAAGAATTCATTGAGATCAGCCCTGCTGAGAAGGACTTGGGGTCATGATGGGTGAAAAGCTGGACATGAGTCAGCAGTGTGCACTTGCAGCCCAGAAGGCCTGCCTCCTGGTCTGCATCAAAAGAGGGGTGGCTAGTAAGGAGAGGGAGGTGATTGCCCCCTTGGGCTCTGCCCTTTTTGTGGCCCAATCTGGAGTTCTGCATACAAGTCAGAGGCCCCAGCACAGGAAAAATGCAGAGCTGTTGGAGCAGAGGAGACCAGGAAGATAATCAAAGGGCTGGAGAACTTCTTCTGTGAAGACAGGTTGAGGAAGCTGGGCTCATTTGGCTTAGAGAAGAAAAGGCTCCAGGGAGACTTCACTGCAAACTTCCAGTACTTGAAGGGAGCTTACAAGCAGGACAGGCACCAACATTTTACATGATCTGATAGTGACAGGACAAGGGGGAATAGCTTTAAACTAAAAGAGCAAAGATTTAGGTCAGATGTTAGGAAGAAATTCTTTACTTGGAGGGTGGTGATGCACTGGAACATGTTATCCAGATAAGATGTAGATGCCCCATCCCTGGAGGCGCTCAAGACCAGGTTGGATGGGGACCTGAGAACCCTGATCTGATGAGTGACAGCTCTGCTGTCTATGATTCTATGTTTCATTAACTGTAGGGTTGGAGTTTTTCGTTGGTGGTGGTGGTGGTTGATCAGTTTGTTGGTTGATTGGTTGGGACATTTTGTTTGTTAAAGGAAAATATTTTCTGATATCAGGAAAATAAAGCACGTGACCATAAGCAGCAGAGGAATGGGGGAGGTTGTTCTTTTAAGGGAGAGAACAGAAACGTACTTGTTAGTTAAAGGCCAGAAAAGGAATTCTAGTATCATAAGAACAGGTTTGTTTATGCTACTGTGTTTTGGGTTTCTACGTTTGCTCAGAGACCGGACAAATACTGCAAAGCAACAGCTCACAGATGCATTGTTTTCTCTGCATTTATTGTTGTTTCTTAACCGTGGCCATGCCTCTTTTTTATTATTTTACATAAACATGATATTTTCTTTGCATGTTCATGGCAATCTGAATAATGTCCATGTGAATGTCCATGTTCCCATTCAAACAAAAGTGCTTAGTGTTCACTATTTTCTAGTCTAAAAGGTATGAGTTACTCAATAAAGAGCAGCAAGTGACTTAAGCAACCAGTCAGAAACTAGAGAGAGGGAAGTAAACTGGATAAAATGCGTTTGTAGGAATTGTGTGGCAAAGAGTTTGTATTAAAACATGCACTATTAGATATCTGACAATGCTCATGTACAATTTCTGAATTCCAGGAAGGGTGAAACTCAATAATTTAATTTTCTAAACACATTCTTGGTCCAATCTTAATTAATGTTTAAAGACATTTAAGCTGGAAAAGATAATATGACTAAACTTATGTTTTATAGGCATTTTAGTTTGATTAGTTGAGTCATGACAATGTAACCTCCATAACAGAGTTTTACAGCAGTATCTTCTGTCCTTGATCTCCACAAAAAGATGATCACTCTCCTGAATAACTGGTAGTTCAACAGGAAGATAAAGGAAAACATCTGGCTTTAAAAAGCAGATGGGTAGATCACGTGGTAATAGTGAGAGCATAATTAACACAAGCATCATCAGTCACAGCACACCAGCTGCCAGCAAACCTGTACACATCACTTCTGTGTTGTTTTGGCTTCTTCAGAAGAAAAAAACCATTTAAACAAAGTTGAGATTCTCAAGAAGTCTTTTTCTGCTTAACTTAGGACTCTTGACAAGTACCTCTACAGCTGTGTGAACCCTGGCCCTGTCATAACATTATGTAAACTATTGATGAGCTCTCCAAAAGGATACAAATCTCAGCCAGGTTTGATGATTCCCCTGAGCAGTGAGAATTAGATTGAAGCAGGAAGCCAAATAGACCAAAGGGAAAAAAATATAAGACTATGATTCCTTTGAGAGACTAATGTAAGGCACTATATCACAGCAGTGCAGAAAGCAATTTTACAAGGCGTAAATGAAAGGAGAAAAGCAATTTGATAGCACTCCTTTTGTGTTTGGGCATATGTATTGGCTCTTGACCCAAATTTCAAGTGAATCCCTTAGAAAATAATTTAAGACTTTCATTAAGTATCTAGATGATCCTTATTAATATTGTCCTGTTCAGGTCAGGAACCTGGGAACACTTCTCAGAGATGTACAAGTCCAAGTGTGCTCCATGATGCCTGCTGGAATGAGACCTAATCATGCTGTGTTCTGCCTCTCCGCTGTATTACTGTTTTCCTTGAAAATGAAACCTGACCATGGTGGCCTAATATGGTACAGTCATTCTGGCCAGATGCCAAGATGATGTGAGGAACAGGATCTGAGAAAACCTTGCAGTACAGACCTACTGAACAGTTCATCATTATCCAAAAGGTTCACTGAGATGCATATGGCTAGATTGTCCACCAGGAAGAACAGACAATGACTAATTCTAATCCAAAGTCTAAGCACACTGTTTTCATACTGTGCATTATTTTGTTTTACAGAGGTCTGTATGTTTGTGTGCATGTGTTATGTGATCTACAGGAGATAGATCAAAAATTACCATGGCAATGTTAAGTCAGTACTCATACAGTATGATGTAATGTGATTGAACTAAGGCAATCCCACTCAACAACTAACTGTAATGACTGGCTAGAATAATTCACTTATTTAAAGCTCCTAAGATCTTTAGAAAATATTTTCTTCTGCTGTCTATTTTCACACATTTATTTTTTATCTTCCTGATTCAGCAGAGGGTTTTAAAGAGATGTGTCAAAATATCATAAGAGAGAGGCTATTTTGGTATCAGTCAAAGTGGAAACAAGAACTTTCAGTCGCTTAACTTAACATACTATAATTAACACTCACTTGTTTGTGAAGTTCATTCTCACTTATCTAAGAAACATAAAAACTGTGAAATAAATACTAATGAAATACTACTGAAAATAAAAATTACTCAAGAGTTTTTCCATAACTCACCTCTCTGTTAAAACCTGATTGGCTAAAGCCAAGACTGTTTCCAGGAACAGGTCAGTTTTTATAAATCCTTTACCTGGAAACATGTTGGAAATGTTCTGAATATGTCAACATTTTATTTCAATATTCATAAAAAGAAAATGACTCATTAGTTACAATCTATTTCTCACTTTGGAATGGTTGTAGTTTATTTTTTAAAAAAATTGTAAAATCCTTCATTTTATTTGTTTCAAATTATTTGTTTCAAAATCTCTCTGTTCCTCTGAAACATGATAATAGTTTCCCTTTCTGTTTTAACAGAAATTTTCTAGTACTGATAAGAAGATGCTGATAGCCACTGCTAAGGATATCTCATATAAAGAAACAAACAAACTATATTTTAAAATCTAGTGAGTGAGGATATATTCTGGAACAAAAATTTTCATTTACTTCACTAAGAAGTGACCTATAATATTCATATTGTTTATGTTGTAAATAATTAGAGAATTTAGAGAACTAAACAAAATTACACTCTAAAAATGAGATGTATAGCATTTCAGAAAAGTAGGTTTTCAATTGCTAGTATACATGGAAGACAGTCATTTCTAAATCCCTGTCTAAAACATGAGTGACATAATTTTCTTGGTTAATATATTCTTTGTATTTTTAGAGGGAATTCTCTGACTAAAAATTTTAATACAATTAATCAGCAGTTAGTCACTAAACCATGTTGTATGACTCAACATTTCAATGAATCAATGTTTAGGCAAGAATTACTACTAATTTTTCTAATAATCATTGTGAAATATAAAGCATAAATTGGTATTACTGTGGTCATACATAGAATCAGCAATAATAGCACTTCATCTTGAACAAACAGTGGGTAAAACGTGTCATACACTACAGCTAAAGAAATTTGTCATAACTGTTCAGAAACATTGAAACCTCATTAATGTTTATAGATATGTAAAAGGTGAATGTCAGGAGGATGGAGCCAGCCTTTTCTCAGTGACATCCAATGATAGAACAATGGGCAGTGGGTGCAAGCTGAAAGATAGGAGGTTCCACATAAATATGAGAAAAAAGAAGGGTAAGGGTGACAGAACACTGGAACAGGCTGCCCAGAGAGGTTGTGGGGTCTCCTTCTCTGGAGACATTTAAAATTTGCCTGTATGTGTTCCTGTGTGACCTGATCTAGGTGTTCGTGTTCCGTCAGGGTGATTGGACTAGATGATCTTTTCAGGTCCTTCCAATTCCTGATATTTTGTGATTCTGTGAAATTATACACCCAGTGTTAGCTTTCACATAAATGTCAGTACTCTGGCTAATTTTTATAGCAGTTTTTGTTTACTATTCTTCTCTACAAAAGAGTCTTAAGGAAGGTCTGAACAGTCAGCCATAAAGTGCAAACCTTTATTGAAGAAAAAAGAAAATGTACGTTCTGAGCTACTTAGTTATTTCTTCTTCCTCTTCTCATCTGCTGGCAAACACAGCAAAAATATTCAATGTATATAAGGATTTTATTTTCAAGCATGTTCATTTACAAGTGTCCAGTTTAATCTCCTTCTGGTCTTACATGGCCACCTTTTGATGATGCTCTGCATCCCATTTTTGTAAGTGAAATTCAGTATAATTTCTTCAGGTTTGTTTTCAAAAATATTTAGTCTGTGTTAGTCGTGAGCTAACTGAACAACTACTTTTCAGAAATAACTCTACTTATAACAGAAGAAAGATCTTTCTGAGCTACAGAAACTACCCAAGTATGTAGGAGACAATGATTAAAGCTGTATTAGCTACACTGTAGTTTATTACATCATTAAAGTTGCATCTTACAGAACTGTTGTGCCATAGCATTCAGGTTGTGACAAATATCTTACATGTATCTGAGTATCATATAAAATACCCTCCTTTTCACCAAAGGCAGCCTTTAAAAGAACACTTCTAAGGCTCTGTAGATATTTCAGAGTCAAGAAAAGATTATAGCTGCAGTAGAGCTCCAAAATGCAGTCCAATATTTATGTATGGAACCTGGTACTCCAGGGGTGTATTTGTTTTAATGGTGGTAATAAACAGTAGAAAGAAAATAATTCTAGTTCTGACTGGGATCTAAATACACTAAGCAATTCACAGGGCTGTATGTCCTTGCATTTAACAATGTTTTCTGCAGTACATTCTGAGAATAAAGAGTTTGTATGTAATGTGGAAAATGAAGCTTGTATTTTGTTTCAACTTCACAGCGAGATAACCAGAAAACTTTTTCTGTGGTTGATTCTTCAATTTATTTCAAGGCATTTCCTTGTCTTTCACTCCCTGTTTCCCCACATTAACATTCAGTATGCCACTGGCCTATTATTAGATTGTATAAGCATGCACTGCAGTCATATTCACCAGTGCAATTGCACATATGGCTGTCACTCCATGTTCTGCGCTCAAGGATGGATTCTTGCAGAAAACATTTCTTCCCTCAGACTTCTACTAGCCAATTTGATATCTTCCCCAGATCAGAGACCCTCGCTAGTACCTCCAGGGGCATGGTTGGGCCTATACGCATGCTGGCTCCATGAATATTTAACAGAGAAATAGAGAAGAGACTTACTGATGATCCATCTGTTAAGCTGTTGGAGCTATACCAGGGACCCATGAATTGGCTGCAGACTTCTTCCATAACACTGCCAAGGTTCAATAGAGAATTTAAGGCATTCAGTTGATCCACTGCCCAAAGCTGGCTACTGAGAAGAAGGATGGACACAATGCATAGCTGGTGGCAGCAGATTTACCACTGAATAAAGCCAAAGCTATCTTTGACATAATCACTGGGGCCTAATAATGAATAGTAACCTTAAGCCATTATTTTTAGGTTGAATTTAGGATGTTTCTGCTCTATTTAAAGTAGCTAATGTATGTTTCCTCCCATCTTATTTTAGCAAACACTAGAATGCCAAATACAATCCCATGGACTTTTTGGCTTCTAGAACTCTCTTCCATATCTAACAATGCATGATAGTAACAGTGTTTTGGTAAGAGAGCATGGGATAAGAGGGAGAACAACACTGCAGATCAGTGCATTATGTCATCATCTGTCACCTAATGGAAAACTGTTCTTGGTGATTATCAGGATTTCTAATAACTGGCTCATAAAATTGAGCCATTATTGATGGCTCATAAAAAAGTTGAGTCGGTCTCTTGGAGGGCATATCACTCCTGTGAAGTTTCAGGACAGCAGCTGAATTTCCTCTTTCCCTTTCGTGAATTTTAGAGTTTGTTTTCACCATTTAAAACTGAAGTTACCTTATGCTTCAGAAGTCAAGCAGACCACATAATTAGTTTTCAAACAAGTTCAACTACTTTAAAAGAAAGGTTAAAACCAAACTGTTGGTTGTTGGTGATGCAACAGTTTCCATTTTAGGTTGGATTTACCTCAGTTTTCCTGTTTTTTTCTTTGTCTTCTGCTCCAAGTTCACTGCTCTCCATGGGATTCAAGGCTGGAATGAATCTCTTAAGGTTTGCTCCTTTACAAAATTTTTAGCTTGATTAAATATAATTCTTTACAAATTAAGTTAGTTGACATGATATAATCTGGATATCAGCAAATGTGGAAGAAGCTTTATTCAGCTCAATAGTCTATAGACATTTTTAAACTCTGTAAGCCCAAAATAGAATCCTGTCTACTGAGTGTGGAATAAAAAAAAGACTTCTATTTCTCTGCAGTGACTGTAATTGGCAGCACCATGTTAGCTAACTCTGTTGTTTAAAACCATGTCTAAACACAATAAAATGCCCAGTCCAGTAAAGTCCTTAAGTGCCATTAAAAAGACAGAGTAGTTAGTAAAACTAAGACTGTGGTTTGATGGCATCATAAATCTGTCTTGAGGTCTCCAACTTACTGGTGTGGCAATGTGATACACAGCTCTGCTCTGAATGAAACTGTGTAAAATTCAACCAGACTTTCTGACTGTCTGCTTCCATACAGTTAGATTTTTTCATTAACAGCTGGTCCATGCCAAAGTTTTCCTGGATTTTATCATTTGATCAAATCCTGACATTACCACTCTACACCTTCAAAAGCGTAGATGCCGCCAGCCTGCTCTATGCATGATCTCAGAGCTTCCGTTTTGGTGTATTTCCATTCCTTCTTCCTCACTTCGGCTCATCTTCATCTGAACATGGCTTCCTGATCCAGTTGTAGGAAGTTAGAACTTCAGTGCTCAACAGCTGGCACAAATCACACTTGAGTTTGTACATTCCATGGCTATGCTTTTGACAGTTGGGTAATTTTGGAATTCAGACAAGAACTGCTGGTCCTGCCAGCAGAGATCTAGCAGTGAACTCTGGGAAGTGGTCTGCCATTGCCTTCTATACAGAAGCTTCAGGGTGGGCTCAAAAGCAGTCTGGAACAAGGTAGAGTAAGAGCAAGCACGAAACCTCAAACAAATCCAAAGAGTACACAGTCTGATGCAGCAACCTTACCTTAACTCTAGCAGGAAGCACTGTGATATGTAAGGATGACCCTTAACACAGGTTCATTTCAGACAAGAAAGAGAGACATCCCAAAAATCATGACAAAGCTATTCAAAGAATGATCTGTAATCATTAAGCAATTTGTCACAATCTAGAAAATGATGTCTTCTTTAAAGTGAGGAAACTTTAATTTTCTGGCAATGTAATTAGGCCCTGAAAACTTGGCCAAAAGACTGACTGTTCTATGCTTGTCTTAGTTTCAGGTGGAATGGAATAACTCCAACTCCTGCAACAGATCCTACAGTTTCTCCGACATCTGAGATGGGTCCTGCAGTTGCTCTGAACTTTTTGACAGACTCTGTGGTTACTTTAACTTCTAACAGGCCCCGCAGTTACCACAACCCTCACAACGAGTCCTGTGTTCACTCCAACCCCTGTGACATGCCCTATATTGGGAACCAAAATGACTGTTGTAGTTTAACACGGCAGGTGGCTGAGCGCCATGCAGTTTTTTGCTCACTTCCCACATTCCCAATGAGATGGGGGAAAGAATCGAGAAAAAACTTGTGAGTTGACGTAAAACTATTTACTAAGATAGAGAAAAGGGAAAGGATAATAATTAGGACAATTATACATATCTATATATACGTAAATATATAGAACAAGTGATGCACAAGCAATTGCTCACCACCCTCCCTTCAAAAATCCATCCACTTGATGGCATATGGTATGAAAAATATCTTTGGGAAGTTTCAGATGGCTGTCCTCATTCTGTTCCCTTACAACTTCTCAGGCCCTTCACTGCAAATGGCCTTGGCTTTGTACAACACTGCTTAGCAGTAACTATGATCATCTGTATGATATCAACATTGTTTTTCTCCAAGTATCAAAATATAGCATCATACCAGACGCTCAAATAATTCCATCCCAGCTGCAACTGGGAACTGAAAGTCACTCATTTGCACTAGTCCCACTTTATTTGAGCCCACTGTATATCATGGGTTCTCAATAGAAGGATCCTACAGTTTGGATGTGGAAGCCACTGTTAGTGAAGTCACATCCAATCCATGTATGAAGTTTACACAAAAAACACATACATTTCTTAGTCTAAGGGCATCTACTCATCTACAGAAAATCTCAGTGAGATTTCATTACTGACAGGAATTTATTTGATGAATTAAGGGCATTCTTATACACATTTCCTCTCCCAAATAATTATCAATCATATGTTTTATCTCAGAAACAAGGTAAAAAACTGAACTGTAGTTCAAAACATTGATACAGCATCCACCAGAAGGTCACTAACATATGAAGTTTCTTTCTTGATCCTGTGTAGGTTGCTTTTCCTGACCAAGTGTGCATCATTTGCCTCAGTCACTAAACACAGTATCAAGTTATACTTATTCAGATTTCTTTAGATCATGAATAAAATAAGTTTCATCATTGTGACTGGTCATGGTCATTGTACAGACTAGCACAAGCTGTGACACTTTTTCAGAAATTTTACAATCCAGCTTCAGCTAAACATGTACTTTTTTCTTTCATCAGCTAAACTTGATACAGTGTAAGTAACCCATGTCCGAGCAGAAATCTAAGATGGACAAGATGAATTACATGCTGCAAGCATTGACCATTTTTTCGTTGACTGCAAGGTATCAGATTTTATGCCTAATTTTTGGTGATCATAAAAAGAACGGTATGAATCTCACATATTTCAGAGGCTCAGAGAGTTCTAAAGCCTCTAAAGTCCACATCAGAAGAAGTCCATACCCAGAAGCCAGTCTTCTGCTGCAGCAAAATCAGCCACGTGCACATTGATTGTTCTGCAGTAATTATCAGGTTGGATCCTACTGCTTGAACTACATGATCTTTAAGGCCCCTTCTAACACAAGCCATTCAACAATTCTATAATATTCTGGATAGTTTAGCTTGCCTCTGTCCCACATGCAAGGTTAGGGATTCCTAATGCTTCTGCTGATGGGATGAGACTTGGTGTGTGGAATGATCCTCAGAAATCTTTTTTTATTCAGAGGCACTGCATCCTGCTGACACCATTTGTTGACTATATAGAGCCTGAGATCCCCAGATAAGCTGATAGCCCTTCCAACCACTTCCAGGATAGTCCTCTTAACACCCAAAGCACTAACTGCATAAAATTTATCTTAGAAGCCTTCCTACAAGACTATGGGAAAACATTAGTCAACTGCAGACATATTCCCCCAGGACTTTGAAAGTATGCCTTATAAGATTGTTACCATGAGTAAGTAACTTTCTGGGCCATTTATGAAGGTAGATACAACCACAGTAAATCTCTGATTGCTGTCTGATAGCCAAAACCTGCTATAAGGTTTGTCCCTGGAATGGGCTGCCCAGGGAGAATGTGAAGTCTCTGTCCCTGGAGGTGTTCAAGAAACATGTGGATGTGGCACTGAGTGACATGATTTACTGGGCATGGAGGTGATGGATTGATGGCTGAGCTAGATGATCTTAGCGGTTTTTTCCAGCCTTAAATATGCTATTAAGTTTCTCCATCTTGGGACTCAAATACACAAACAAAACCAGTAAAACATGTAAGATAAGACATTTAATGGCAGGAAGCTTGTGAAGTCAAGATTGGAATTAATAACTGCTAATAACAATTCAGAGCTATTCTAATGCATCAGTTACCATTACATGAAACTCACAGATTTGACCCCATGATTAAAATCAGTGCTTGTAGCACTGAACTAGAGGACAATTAGTTTTGCAGAAAGAAACTCTAAGGAAGAGATATTACTGTTTATATCCTCAATTGAAAAGAAGGAGTTTATGCAACTACATACAAAATGTTTAGTGTTTCTGCTGAAAATTAAAACACCACCGTAGTTTTGACTTACAGCATGTAGCAGTGTGGTAGAATCGGACCACTGCAATCTAAATAGATCCTCTAAAACCGTTATTCCTGTATGAGGGCTTCATGCAAAAGCAGCAACAACAAAAAGGATGATGCACAACATATAACTTTTTGCTTATTTAAAAATATGTTTTCCTTTCACAATGAAGTCTGAACTCTGCATGTCCTTGATGCTCTCTTTTAATACTTAGAGCCCCTTCCATGATCCTAAACCATCATCTTTCACTTAGTGCTCTTCTTATTTCTCCTGCTGAACATGAATGATTATGCAGCTTCTCTGGCTGAGAGCTATGTTGTACTTATCAGCTTCTCAGTACATGTTAGTTGACTGGCCACTGAGATACTCTCTCTCAGAATGGATGAAGGACTGAATTCAAACAAGATCCAGTCTAGGAGATTTCTAGAGTGTATCACAGAAGATAACTTCCTGTCTCAGCTAGTAAGAGAGCCCACTATGGGAAGTGCCCTGCTAGACCTGCTGTTCAGAAACAGAGAAAGATTTTCGTGGACAGAGTGACCATAAATGGTAGTGTTCTTGATTCTTGGTGAAGTCAGGTGTGGGGCCAGGAAAACTACTACCTTGGACTTCTGGTGGGTGGACTTTGAGCTGTTCAGGACACTGGTAGGGAGGGTCCCTTGGGACTCAGTCCTGAAGAGTAAAGGAGTCCAGGAAGGCTGGACACTCCTCAAAAAGTCTTAAAGGCACAGGAGCCAACTGAGCTCAGTGGACAGGGACTTGTTTTGTAAGGTCAACTTGCTTTCCTTAGCCTGTGCCAGGCTTCCTTTGAACTGCTGGTGGCATCCAAACCATTCTTTGCCTGCCCCACCCCGACAGGCAAATCAGACTTGCTTATTTCCCTAAGCCTCTTGTTTGTAGTAAGCCTATCTTAAACACATGAGCCCATCACAACACCGTGATATGTATTACCACAAATTTTAATGAAGTTAAATTGATTCCCCATTTCCGCCAGCATCTCCAGTGGTTCTTAAAGTCATATATAAACTGTTTAAGACAGAGGTGTTTTCAGAAGAAACTGCAGCAGTGAAAGATAAGAAGTTCTGATCTTTGCCCTTGTTGCTTATTTCCACTTGCAAACTTTGTGAAGAAACACTGAGGTGATGACAAGGAAAATATTCATTCCTCTTATTGCCTGGGAGAGGAAGGGAACATAAGGAATGAAAGGGATCTTTGTAAGGCAAAACTGTAAGCCCGATGAAGACATGAAATTATACTGGGAAAATTTATCAACTGTTGTTTCTTTGACAAATGTTTTCTATGTCAAGTAATGCATTTGATGAACAGCCTAAAAAGCTGATTGAATATCAGAATAACTAATCTGTCAAATACATTATTTTATGAAAAATGACAATTTACTGACTAATGTTTGGCTTTTGTTAATCAGATCTTGAAGCCTTAGTCAAGAAAAACTCCCTTGAGAATAAATCCTGATCTTTAATTAGAATCAAGGTATGCTCCACACCAAAGTACACTGCTATTCAACACAGTCAAAATGGTGCCATTCACAATATGAGAAATGCACTGGAGATGAATCTATCCATTTGAGATTCTTGACTTATTGTCACGAGGAATATGTTTCAGTGGTCATTCTAAATATGAAACATTTTCTTCCAAATATCTCCAAAGTTCTCTCTTTTCCTCTGCAGATGATTGTACAAAATAGAGCTATTAAACAGCTTGAAAATACTAATTATGAGCAAGGTAACCATCATCAAGCATTTGGCCTTAAAAACAGATTCCAGTGGCATACAGGAGATGTTTAGACCAGGAAAGGAACAAAGGAGATAAGTAGAGTAAGCCAGAACTTTATCTGGCATAGATATAATTATCATAAAAATAATTCATCATTTTGTGTATGGGTTTAATCAACAGTGTACTGCATTTATCATTGAAATAGCCCAGGATTTTAATATTGCAAACATTATTGCTGACCTTTCCAGACAATCACACATTAGTTCTGGTCAGCTTTCTATTGTGATCATATAAGACTTGCAGCATCAAAGAGAAATATTTCCTTCCTGCTACTGATCTTCATTTGACTTGATCAAAGAGAAGACTATGGAGAAAACATATGCACATTTGAGTACAGGAAACTGAGAAGTGAATGCTGGGAAATGAAATGCCAACACAACTTTCCATGAGCTTATAAAGTAGCAGATATTTTCTTGGCTTGTATTTTGTCACCTAACACTCTGCTCCATTCCATTTAGTGAACAGCGTTAATTTTGACAGCTCCAGACAGCGCTAAGGAAAATGTGCTGTATAAAAACAGTAGGTGTTATCATGCAAATCATGTGAAAATAAAACCAAATTTGAAACTATTTCAGTAACTACCACCATCTAAAAATCTGAAGAAATCTCACATTGCTGTCTGAATCAGAAGTAGTATTCTGTTTTACTGACTTCCCTATATCTAAATAATATCATGATATACTCTGAACATAATTGCATATTGAGCTGAACACTTCTTCACTCAAATTACTTCAGAAAAGAAGACTTACAATATTTGATTACACATGTACACTAACACTTCAGAATACTTGCCTCTGTCCTAACCATCCTTCTTCTCTGCATGAATGACACCATTTAGCTTTACTTTATCTCATTACTACTAAGTGATATATGGACGTTTGGAAGGCATGATAGGACAGTAGACATCCCATGAAACTATATATTCAATGGGGTTTACACCTGAGATGTTTCTTACACATGAATGCCTTTTCTCCCAGTCCAAACTTTATATTTATTGCAGGGGGTCAGAAGAAAACTAGTGATGTTAAATGCATTTGGGAAGAGGATTTTACACAAAGCAACTCTTGCTATAGAAGAGATAAAAGAATAATCTGATCTGATGGAAATCAGGGAATAAGAGCAAAAGAAGTGCCTAGTTGAAGATATTTTGATGACGGAATGTGGAAGTAGGTTTTCCTAGTAAGAACAATGTGCCAAAAATTACTAGAAATAACATAATTTCTACATGGGCTCTAAATGCAGAACCAAGTGAGATTTCAATGTTTAGGTTAGAATACCCTCTTTGCTCATATTTCCTGTCCTTCTCTCATCTTTTTCTCCTTTCTCCAGTTCTGTCTTCAAATTCTTTGTAACTTGGTTGGAAAGCACCAGTAAAATCTGTAACCTGGACCAAAGATGACCTGTATTACTCATGTTCACAGGGACTGATCAGCCCCTAAACAGTGCCCTCCCTGGGCACAGAGAGGGCAACCAGTCCACTGCCAGTCCACCACCCTCCACAGTGAACCGTAGCTAGCAAGAAGGGTAATAAGGAGGTTATCCTTCAGTGCAGACTTCTGCATTCCAGAATGCCTAGCTATTAGCACACTGTGCGCTATAGGAAGCAGAGGTTTCAACATAAACTGTTCATAAGCAAGGAAGTAAGCAGTGCTGGCATCTTGCGAATCTCTCTGCACTTGTACATTTGTTGGTGTCCAACACAACCTGAGATAAGCTGAGATAAGCATCAGGCATTGAAAGAAACTTCTGTCTCTCACTTCTCTTAGTAGGTTTCTGACTCAGAAGGGCACCTAATGCACACACCTGCACTATAATCAACACAATTTTTACATGAAAAATAAGCATTGAGATGAAAATGAATTTTAAGCCAGATTCACTGTAGGCGGTTATGTAGCAAAAGTATATGTAAGGAAGACAGATAATATATAGATATGCATACATACATACCTAGATCATTCTTTTTAAGAAGAAACATAAGTTTTCTTTGTACTCTCTTTGCTCACCTGCACAAACTTTCAAGCAAAGATAGCACTAGTACAGTGAGGGAAATTCTATGAGATCATTTCTGATAATGATTTCTGATGCATGCCCTGGAGTTACTATCTGAAAGGAATAAGCAGGAAGCAGCTGTGTACCTGCTGTGCCATTCAGACCATGGACTATGTTTTGCTGCTTATGTATTTGCTTTCTTTTTTTTTTTTTTTTTTTTTTTTTCTTATTATTCAGGTGAGCTTGAATCAATCTTTTTCTGGAAAAACTATCACATAATTTGCCACTGAAAGCAAGGCAAATGAAAAGAAGAGTATAAGTATGGATATCAGGACATAAGTGCAAGTAGAACCCACTAATTTTAGAGGTTTGGAGTGTTGGCCAAAACTTTTACTGGAAATGAAGGCATTCTATTAATATGATTCTTCATAATACTACAGAAGGAATCTTGCAGTAGCACAATTCAGGTAGGAAAGTTAACCCCAGAACTCTTCAAGGAGCAGTTTTCCAGGTTTCAGAATGTTTCAAAGGGAACATGGATAAGTAAAATCAAAATCCAAAAAAAAAAAAAAAAAAAAAAAAGAATAGTAGAAGTGTTCAATACTATTAAAGTATTTGGGTTTTAATGTTAAATCTGGTCTAAAATGTTCTCGACAAACTACTGGCATTACTAATATTTTTCAGTTTCGATAAATTCTTTGGTATTGTTACATCTTACGTTAGAATTCTAATGAAAATATCATAAGCATGTGTTACCAAGACAGTTTAAGCTCTTTTGCATGATTTCCTGGGAAAAAAAGTAGATTTTTTTTATATATATATTTCACTGATTTTTTTTGTTTTTCATTAATAATACCACGATTATGTTGAAAAAATTTTTAAGAATACAGCAGTCACAGAAGCCATTCCATTCTCAGGAGCCATCATGTTTGTTTTTTGCTTTGTAACATAGCAGTCTACAGCATGAATGTTTTAAAATAAGTATTTGTACATTACGCAAGGTACATCTTAATGGACACATTATTTTAATATCTAGCACTTGAACATTATCACTTGCTGGTCTGTCTTAGGAAGAACCTAATCATTTCTTGTGAAGCCTCAGAGGAATCACTAGAACTTTTATACCTCTTAATATGTGCTCTGTGTGCAGTTTATCCAGCACACAGCATGAAACAGGCCATGATCTTCTCAGTCTGGCCACTGTCATTGTTTCTGCAGTGATGGTCTGATCATGATATCTGCTCTATAACAGACTTTTGCCTGTAATAGATGATGCTGAACTCCTGCCACACAGTGCCTGTTACCCTGAGCTCAGAGCAAAATCCTGAGAATAAGAATAACATCCACTTCTTCATAATTTAAGGATAATCTCAGAGCTCAGTTTGGTGTTTTGTTTAATCATTTTGTGCTTTGTATGATCATTTTTCCTCCCAGTTCTCTCTGCTCCTTGCAAGTTCATACTTACTGATCTTGAATTAGCTCTTCATAGAACACGGTTTTCAGAGCATTGTGTGATTTGGGTGACATTTTCAGAAGAACAAGAGGAACTTTTGTGTTGGGCTGTGTGCATATCTGGGTGTCAACAAAACACAGAGAAGTGATCTGCCTCCTTAAATAGATAAGGCCCAAGACCAGTTCTCAAATATTGGCTCTAGAGTACTTAAAACACTTTTGAAAAGTTTAATTAGGTTCTTTTCTAAAATGCAATTTGTTCAATTGCTTGGCTTCTGAGACAGGTCAGCTGCCTTCCACACACAGAAAGTTTGACACTCAGTAGTAGACGGAAAAGACAGTTTTAGCCAGCAGCATCCTTCCTTGTGTATTTAAATTACAGCTTCCTATAGGAGGCAGGAAAGATTAGGGGTCTGTGTCCCACTTCATTTACCCTGACACAGAAATACAAGGCAATATTTTGTGAAGAAGCATGAAAAAGTATCCATCACAAAAGATAAAAGACTACCATTTCAAAAACTGCCTCTTTCCTCAGAGAGGGGACCCTTGTGATGGAAGCACTCTGTTGTTGAGGAAAAAGGACACACATATACATAAACATATCCCACATAGTCCATAATGCACCGCTTCACTTCTAAACATAGTGCATGCTATCAGCACTGCTGTATATATCAACAGCTGAGTGGCTGCTCAACACCATGTTTATCTAATGGACAGAGTGAAGGAGCACAATAGACAGTGAGCTGTGCAAGTATGTTCTGAGCTAGTACAAGTCTCTTCTCTTCTCCAAATGGGGAAAGGAGGGGGTGAGGGCATTACACAAGACAGATCACAAGGCTGTCCAGAAGTCACTGAACCACAGCATAAAGGCCTTGTTTAGACAAATAATGAATCCTTTACTTTATTCTTAGAAGTGGAAGTCTCTAGAGCTGAGACACAGTGTCCCATAACTGCTTCTGGCATCTGTTTTTCAGAGAGGACTGGGCCATTTTTACAAAAGTCTGCTCTGTTTTAGAGAGAATTCATCTCTTCCTATCAGTAAGTCCCAGCCACTCACAAACAGCAGCAAGGCAATGAGTAAAGAATTTCAACACAGTGTTTTGGAAATGAGCTAGTCAATCTGAGGCAAATCATGTGTCTCCTTGGGCCTCTTCCAAGTATTCTACGAAGTGTTCTAGGAAGAGTATACAAAGCAAAGGGAAAACTATTATCTGCTGAAAAATCTGCATCATAAGAGATACAGTTCTCCATTTTTAAAACTTCAAAAATGATCATTCTTTTAGAATTTAACCTCATTATTTGCTGTGTTCTAGAAATCAGAATAAAGCAGATGACACATTTGCCATGTTCATGCAAAAGCTGAAGATTTCTTTATAAACTGTATAAGGTGTATGATTCATACAAGACCTCACTAGTCATAACAACAGCAGTTTGAGATTTTTTTTCTCTTGCCTCTTGAATGTAAGAAGGAAAGAGGAAATAAAATAAGGATAGTTTACTCCTGAAGTCTATCTCAATTTCTGCTGAAATACTGTTTTTGAGAGGCACCCACACTGTGAACAGTTTATCCATCAAATTATCCTTTTCTTCCTAGCTGTGTCTTATTATCAAATGGCTCATGAATGCTATTAATCTAATGTTTATTTGACATTGGGTTCTGTTCAAAAAGCACTTCAGTCAGTGTTAGTTCATGACCTGATCATGATGGATTTCACTAGTCATTTCTGAGGCCTGTGCAGGTGTTGAGTTCATATCTGAAGCGCCTAACCTGAGCCTCCCAAAAAAGAGAAGTTCACTTCATTGTTTGATAAATGCAGGGTCTCTCATTAGCAAAGAGGGAGTGGGTTCTACTCAAGAACACCTGCAGCAAATGCCAGACAGGAAGAAGGAGTGAAAGGCAATAGACAGGCAGGGAGAGCCTCCTGGTGAGGTTGCAGCCAATTGATAGCTTGCTGTCTGGAGGAGTGTTTTGGGAGGAAAGGAAAAAGACCAAGTAGCATGGCTGAAAGCCTGGGTGTGTGTGCAGACATCTAAATGAAACAAGGTTCAGGTAAGATGGTGGTCTACACTGAGTGTCTGGCTTTACTGTACTTCTGGAAACATTATTATTAAAGAAAGGACAGAGTTAATGAGTGCTTTAACTGACAGGTTGACACTGATGGGCTGCAATATTCAGAGGAGACCCCTGCCTGGGTAAGAAAGGGAGGAAATCCTTAAACTGACTGCAGGAGTGCCTCCAAATCTCTTTGCCTCATTTTTCATCTTTATATTGCTGTAAATTTTATTTTAAAACTTTTAAAGGTAAACCAATAAGCATTACTTTAGACACTTACTTTGTGGATAGTTTAACTAGGACTTAGAGATTGCAATGGACTTTACTTCTTTTGTGAGAGGAAAGATTGGCAACAGAACAACAAAGTGAAGGGAATTTGGAAATGTTATCTCAAGTATCCTAGAAGCAAAACCACATAGTGTCACCAAATCATTCAGGAAGCTATAATTATCTGCCCTGTTCTGGAGAATACTTGTGAGGAACCAGCCAATGTTGCAAGTGGTGGCCTCAGATAAGAAAAGGAGTCTGTAAAATTCAAGCTTCAGCAGAAAACTGTGGATGAGTCACAACGAGGGTTAAAACTGAAACAAAAGACCACACTGCACTATGATACTTCATTAAGATAAACACCAAGATACATACACAGAGTCCCTACTGTCTTCTACCAGGAACAGTTCAGTCTTTTCCTGATGATTTTATATACGCACCCTCTGGGGATACATCTGACTGCTAGCAATTACCCTTGATACACCAGCAGGTATTTCCTGAGGGGAAATGAGAATCCTAATAGCTCGTAGCTGGTAAGTCTCTAGCTGACTGAAACAGTTTTAACTCCTGACAAACTAGGACCTGCCCATTCACTTTGTCACAGGTAGTCTAATGCCTTCATTGGAGAGGGCTCTAGTTTCCAGAAAAAAATTCAGAAATGTTTTATAGGTACAAAGTTCTGCACCTCTCCTTTCCATGCTTCTGCATGCCAGGCAGTAGAGCAGAAATTGGGAACAAGAGACAGCATGGCTCAGGCCCTCCAACTGATCTGCACTACTGAGCAAATAGGAGTATGTGAAGGTCTCTGAGGGTGCACTGTCTTCCCTCCCTTGAGAGGGAAGAATCTTCATGAGAGAAGGAATGACAGATTCTCAAATCTTCCACGGGCTAGATTTTCAAAAACAGGTAAGACTGTGTCTGTGTTACTCTCAAGACTCAAGTGCACATAGCTTCCCTGCTGCCAGATTTGCCCTTTGTCCTTAGGGCATGTCCCCTCAGCACCCTGCCATACCCATGAGCTACCAGGTAAAGGAGGACTGGACATGTTATGTAACTTCTCTCCCTAGACTCAGCAAAAAGAGGTTGTTCTCATCTGAGTGAGGTTACTAGTGAAATCCAAGTTCAGCCTCTTGCCTGGGAATTTAAAAGGCATTGTTGGCCCTCACTTGCAAATATGAATCAATTGGCAACAATGGTATTTTATTAAAGGGAGAGGAGAGATTTTGTAACCAAGTAAAACAACTATCTGATTTGCATTACCTAAGTCACAAAATACAATTATTTCACAGTCTTTTCTGGCGAAACTACATCAGACAGTTTCTTCCCCTTTTTTGCAGTAACATCCTCCCATTTTGCGATTGTCAAGTATTCCCACACAGAAAGGTCATTTCAAGCTTCTACTCTTCTGTTTTCTTCTTTCCCACCAGCATCTCTGCTGCGTCTGTTAACTGTCGGCAGTTTCTGTTATTTTATCTTTTAATAAAAAGATGTACAACTACAAGAGCTATCAGTCTTCTCGCATATACAAGATAGTGTCTCCTGTAGCACAGCTTAACATGAGCCATTTTGATAGTCTTTTCACCTCTAACTTTCACATACTTATGGAAGAAGATGTTGTTATGGTTTAGCATGGTTACTCATCCTACGTATTAAACCATAAATAGCCAATGCACAATTTCTGACACAATGAATGATATATATGTAATATCTTTGTCTCGGGTTGGATGCTGTCCAATCTCCATGCCAGATACTGATGAGATATCCTTGTTCTGGGAGTAGATTCATAGTGAGGGGGAGAGTTACTTGCTGGCGTTGTGTTTAGAATTGCTACCACTCTTCCACAGAGATAAAGAGACTACTTTTCCGGTATGGAGTAGATAAATTGCATCAATTTCAGGAAGGTTTTTGCTTCTCAGACACTTTGACAATTCTGGAAATTCCAGTGTTAAATCACTCAGGGTAAGCATGAATACAAAGAGAAGCCTCTCATCAGATTAAACTCAGGATGATTTTGGCACGAGTCTGTGACTGCTTTGGAGTTATAAAAAGTGAAAAAGGCTCAAAAAAATCCTAACCCTCTAGTATTTGGTCTTCTATTGTGGGGATAAATAAAATCATAACCCTTCTACTTAAATATTTTTCCCCAAAATAAAATACAGATTACATATTTAAGCTTAAGGCACTCCACATATGATTTTTTTGTACCCATTATTAGTCAGTAATAGAAGAACAAGATATTTAACTATAACAAGGGACTTACAACATCCTATTGGCTTTTGTTTTTAACTGTAAATCAACTTTAGTCTGCTGCTCACTGGCTTTGTTTACTTAAAGATGTTTTAGAATGCTTTGCTAAAGACAAGCATTCTAATGTTGTTGCCAGTTTTTCTGTCAGACTGAAAATGTGCATAGCTTATTGTGTTTTAACACTTCACAGGAACAGAATGTTTCATGTTTCAGTTTGCAATGCCTGCAGGTTCTCACAGGTTACTTTGTGAAAAGACTGTAGTGCCTGCATTGTCAAAGTGCAAATCGTGACCCTACTGTGCAAAATTTCACCATTTTCCACAACTTCTCCAGTGCATGGCTCTGAATAAACCATACTGTACTACTGCTTCCATCACACAGCTTAGAATTGCAGCTTCAGTAAAGACGTTGGCACATATCAGAGCTTCCAAATATTTGCTCAGAAAGGAGCCAGAAAACACTACACTAGACAGTGTAATGCAGTATACAATTACACATCCTTTTTTGGTCAAAGATTACTAAAAAATAACATTCTACAACTGAATGTGTTCCGTGAGTTGAATGCACAATGGGCTATGTGACTCAAACTGTCAGTGTTCATGTTACGTTATTAGTAGTCAGTCCAGCTCTCAGAATCTCACAAACCAGAGCACAGAGGTGAACTAAGAAAGTGCATGCTGGAACACAAAAGGAGAGAAGTTGCTGAGCATTTGATGCTGGAGAGAGTGGACTGAAGACCGAAGTAGACAACCCATCAGCTAACAAAAAGGGAAGGATGTGACATCTGTGTACTGTACTATGCAATGTGAGCTGTTCCCCTTCCCCACCATTCCTCACTATGTTAGTCCTTTTCCGATCAGCAGCCCATGCTGGACATGGGTTCTCTTCAGGCTATTTTTTTGCACAAGAGGAGATGCTTGTGTTTAGGTGTAATTTTACAGAGGATGGTTTCAGTTTCCAAATGATATCTCCATGCTTCCCAATCTGGCTCGATAGCTCTTCGCTTTTTGTAAAGAGCTGTGCAAAGTTATGGGATATGAACCAAGTATAACAGATTGATTGAGCATTAAGTATTTACAAGGGATTCAGATTCCATTCAGTTTTACATTTGGAAGTAGATTCCAGCTGTTGGTGTTTTTTTGTTTGTTTGTTTTGGTACTAGCAATCATTTCTCCTTAGTCTCCATGAGTAATCTTGAGAAGAAAAAAAAAAAAAAAAAAAAAAAAGGAAATGAAGAAAAGAAAAGCATGGGAGTGAAGGAAAGGAGGAGTAAAGCATATATGATAAGAACTGGAATGAGAACAAGATTATCTTAATTATTCTGTCATCATTTAAGTCTTCCTGATCTTAACTACTGATAGGATTCGTGTCATCTTCTTCAGGCACAAACACCTGCACTGAAGAAAACTTTTCCAGACTATCACAATAGCAAAGTTGTTTCTGAAAATGATTTCTTATAAATGTCAATCTGTAGGACACGTGGTAAGTGTTACACAGCCTCTTCCATAGAGTAAAGCAGAAATAGGGGAATATTTTTACAAAGAAGAGGAAGTGCACTCTCAGGAAAAAGCAGATGATGTCTGACCACAGTAATTTAAACAACATTCTGGTGTTTTGGGCAACCATCCATCAAAAGACAACTAATATATACCATAATTAGAAATACCACAGTGAGATGGAGAAGGTAAAACTTAATGAGAAAAGACACATTGAAGATTGGTCTCTGGAGAGAGAAGCAGGGAATTTTGAAATAATCCGTGTTTGTGTACATGGAAGACAAAAGAATTTCAAACATAAGTACCGAGTGCAGAAAAGACAACATAGAGAGTAAATGACAAAATATGTATTACGAAGATGCATAGTCAGAAGGAGAAGAGTGGCTTATGCCCACATGTAGTTAGCATTTACTGGTGGATGCCACTGATATATATCGTGTATGAAACAGAATAAGTACAATTTGTGGAGACAGAGAGGGTATAATGAGAAGTTAGATTAAATGTAGTCCATTTTTGTTTGAAAACATGACAGTAGGTAAATTATGGAAGAGGAGGAGAAAATCTTTGGAGAGCTTTTTGAGGGAAAGTTTGTAAAATGAGGTCTCACAGTTATTCCTTGGAAATACAGGAATTGTCATCACCAGAATTCTGTATCCACCTTAAAATTTATCTCTCTATGTGGGGTAGAGTTTTAACATAGCAGTGCATTTCCTAGTTCATATCCTAAAATTCAGAATTACATCATAGTATAAGAAACACTTATTTCTCCAACAAACTCAGGTTCATTGATTTTCAATGAAGATTATTTCCACGTCAAATAATACATTTCGAATCTCCCTCATAATGAAATGCAAAAGGGAATTTACTATTTTTCTTGTTAAGAAATCTTTTGTGTTCAAATTAAATATATATATAGAAAACAATAGAGATAGAAATAAAAATGATAATAAATAAATAAATAAATAAATAAGGGAAAATATCAATTTGGGGCAGAAATTATATTGATGAAGTTCAATATAATACTCAGTTAAGAAAGTTAAAAATATAATAGAGGGAAGGCTCTCATAACATGAACCATGTTATTAACTAGTTGTTAATGAATGTTGTCTCTGAAAAAAATAAAGACTTGAATTGCCTAAATACAAACTGAACTGTGCTCAGACATAGTGAATTTAACTTTGATTTAAACAGAGCCTAGCTCTAATGTGGGTAATTTTTAAGACAAAGGCTCTGTTAACATCTCATCCCAAGGACAGGAAATATTTTTTTTCTGCCTAGCAGAAGTCAAGATTCCCAACCCATTCACAGTTAAAGTCTTCAAGCTGCCCCTGAGAAGTTCTTTCAGATTGGTTCCTTCCTCCACCCGAGAGGATGTTCACGTGATGAGGTAAATTTATTCTTCATCCCTTTTCTTCACTACAGTAAAACTTTCAGTTGCTCAGGCAGCTGTTCTCTTTCCTTTTGCTCCTTTTTTTCCTCAACCCCCCCCCTC
>PPHD01006279.1:0-18188 GCA_002909625.1 Bambusicola thoracicus
AGGTAATTGGACACAGGAGTCCTGAGTTCACCTGATGTGCATCCCCAGTGCCAACTGCGGTGAGGGCAGCACTGCTCATTAACATGTGCTTCCAGGAATGCAGACAGACAGATGTTTAGCAAGGGGCTGTCCCATGTACCTGTGTACCTCCTGGTTCACCGAGCAAGAGAATTTCAGTGTGTTTAGGCCTTCCACTCGTTTTCACTTCGTAATTGGGCATTAAAGCAAACATTTTGCAACCGCTCAGCCTTTAAGTCAAAAGCAACTAAAAGCCCAAAGGATGGTGTCTATATATGACTAACTGTTCTTTCCCAGCCTGTATTTTCATCATCTGAAATGAAACACGAAGCTACAAAGAGTAACAGATTTTATGCTCTCTGAAGTACTCCACTTCCCTATTCCTTTTGTAAGATGTTTTGTCACTGCCCAAAACGTACAAACCACACAGCTTCCACAGTTCTCTGAAGACTGTAAGTACTTACAGTGGGTTATACTTTAACTTCACCTGCAATTCTTTTTCACAGTATGGACTGGCCACCTTTCCCTGTTAGCCAACTTTATTTTTGTTTACAAAGAGCAGGCTCTAGATCTGTTTCAGGAAGTTCTCTACTAGGCTCTAAACAAGCAAATGACACGTGCAGGTACAAACAGCTGGCTAGGAGTCAGGCAGAGATACACGAGCCAGGAAGATGAACCATAGGGCCAAAGGAACGCCCCAACACCCCGTCACACAGCTGCAGGGCCGGACTGAGCACTTCTTTCCACATCTGTTATGTTTACTGCTGAGCATGTACGGATGCTTCCAATCCCCTCTAATGTTTTTATTCCTGCAAATAGGGAAATGCTGAAGTGTTGCCATCAGTACATTGGTGAGTCACCCAAAAACACTTATTTCACTTCTAAAATAGAAGGAATTCTTAAGGAATCTACACAGACCTAAGCAACATAGCACCATTATATTTACCTTAAAGATGGCTAGGCTGTTTGTCCAGAATGCAAAAGCAGCAAGAATCCAATCCAGATACCCAAAGCCACAGTAGTAGCTGAGAAGCAGGCCAGTATTTCCATCACACTTACCTTCCAGTCATCAACGCTTTGCAGCATCACACAGAATGTAAGAATTGCCTTTCAACTTTATCATGGAATTTCCTTTTGCAGAAAATGATTGGCCTTATCTGCTGACCACCATTTTGTAATCACGTGTAACCAAGTTACCTAATCTTATAGCTCACACAGCAGACTGACAGTAGAGCACGTATGAAGAGAACTCCTCTTCCAGCTTCTGTGGCATACATTCAAGTAAGCAGCCACTTCTTTAAGTACTAAAAGAACTCCAACTTTATCATTCTCCTCCCTACTTTACACTTCTCCACCTTCCCTTGCATGCTGGCTTTGCCTCTTCACTTTTGTTAGAGCTGCTTCCATTCACCTGCTTCGTGCTGCAGTGACGAGGCACGCTGCTTTGTGCTGCAAAAGCACCCAGCAAATCCCACTGCCACTCCGCTGGGAAACCACGCCAATACAAACAATGCAAACACCATTAGCCCACCTCTGCCCCATGCTGATGAAGTACGCTGTGGAGTCTCCTCCAGGAAACGCTAAGTACAATTCAACTGAAAATGAACATTCATAGCCACTAATAGCACAGACAGGCAGAATTTCAAATGCCATTTCTTAAGCCTGTGTCTTACAGCAGTACGAACCATACAACTTTTGGAAAGTTTTCACTAACCAGAACGTTTCAGATGAATTACAGGCTAAGAGCACATTGAATGGAAGCAAAAACGTTTTGTTTTGAACCTGTGGTTATGGGCAGCGTGCCCACCATACACTGAAGAATTGGAAGTTTTGAGTGGTTTGTTCTGTTCTTTTTAACAGCAGAAGAGTTTACCTACAGCACAACTCCGCCCCCTTCCATCTTGTAGCTGCTGTCACTCTTTCAACTTCCTTCATGACTTCCAGTTGAACATTAGCTAACACTAAACTTGAAAAAATACAGGCTTACCTTGAAAGCGGGTATATCCTAACGTTTCTCCTCGGAAACTCTTATAATATTTTACTCCATAAACTATAATTGGTCTTCTAAGAATATGTGCAAGTACAAAAATGTGTGTCTGCTCCAAACTTGCTCCAGGCTGAAACAAAGACAATACAGACAGCGTTTGAAAGGGAACTTATTCTCTCTACTTTGGAATTTGAAAATTATTCTCCAAACTGAGACAGAAAATGCTTTTAAGGGCTGGCTAGAAAGAGAATGAAAGAGCGAAGACTATTACATGTCAGTTGGAGATAAGCAAAACCACTTCAGCGTGCAAAAGAACTTCATCTGTCTGTAATAATTCTTTGTCCTATCTCCCAAGTTCAGTCTAACACATCTCATCCTTCAGTTAGCCATGAAGCACTGCAAAATATTTAGTCTAAAGTAATTGGCTCATCTGGAGAAAGCTTACGGTAAGTATCTTCTGATGACAAGAAAGAGCACATCCAAAACAAATAGCAGGAAAATAGCTACAGATACCATGTATATAATTTAGAAGGGGAGCTAAAAATATTCCTGTAGTTGGAAGCATGTTGAAGCATAAATCTCATTTTGGAGGGGAGCTGCAAAGTATCGGTCTGCCAAAGTTTCACTATGTAACTTAGATGTAGGGGTATGTTCTAGGAGGTGTGTTGCAGGATCTAGGAGGCAGGGCAGTAAGCAATCATGTATTAGTTTACTCTACAGACAATGCTTGGACACCAATGGAACCAAGCTTTTCCCACTCTATACTGTTTAACAGCAAACTCAACAAATACATTTTTAAATTCACTTGCCAGGAAGATCCTACTCGGTAATAATTTGATATTGCTGGATTAAGAGGAGTGTTTTCCTTTGTAACAAAAAAAATCTTATTCGTCAAGAACAGTCAGAGTTCTAGAAGTTTCTCTTCAGAAAGATCAACATACCCTTTCAAACAGCAAGCTTATGAAGAATTCCTCTTACCTGGCTTGCAAGAGAGAGTATGAATGCCCAATCTTCCTGCCACTGTTCCTCTCGCAATGAGAAATGTAAACCAAAGCTTTGGGAATACCACGATTCCCACTCTTTCCAGCGCGTATAGAACCTAAAAAAAAATAGGGGTAAGGGAGAAGGGGAAGAGAGAAAGAAAGAGGTAAAGGCCAGTGTATGCCTGGTAGCAGTACTCAGCCCTTGTAATCCATTATCCCAAATCTGTAATGAATGAGAGAGAAATAAAGAGCATCCGTAAGGACAATACATGTATTTTCAGATCTGCATGAGATTCCATTTTGCCAATCCTCATTTAAGAAATCACTTGGGATCAGGATACATACAGCAAACACAGCGTAGCAGATACAAGCTCCTAGCTTGTTTGATACCTCTTGTAATAGCTTTTACAAAGTCATACTTCGCCTTAATTATTTTTAAGTGTGGATCTACAGCAAACAAAACCAAGACGTTCCGCATATCAACTTAGAGTAGATTCTGCCTCTTAACCAGTCTATTTGATGTCAGTTTCTGAGCCAGAAAGTATGGCAATGATACATGGAAAAGGTATAAGACTGCACGGAATTGAAAGCATCAAGTACCAGAAAACACAATTGATCCTATTTACACTTTTGTTTAAGCTATAAGGCTTTGATTTTTATTAAAAGCTTGCATTTCACATGCTTGTTTGCTCTCTCTGTTTTATCTTCCTTAATCATCACAAAGAAAATCGACATACGCATTCAGTAGCATATGCCAACTTCTTAAAATTTTAATCTAAGAGAACCTGCGAGAAGCCTGATTGCATTCTGCTGCTTAAAAGCAAACAAAAATCAACACAAACTATGAAATACTGTGAAAGTTTTCCTAGAGAAGCTTCTTGGGGTTAGCCATATGGTCAGAGACGTCACCTCACATAAGGGCCTTCTGATAACCCTGCAGACAAGGCCTCAAGACCTTGATTTTGTTCAAGTTAACACAAGAGGAAGTCCCGTAAGCCAACTTATGTTCTCCACCTAAAGCCAGCAGTGGAATACAAAAAGGGACAAATCAAAGTGTATGTCAGAGTAAAGTGAAAAAAAAAGTGAAGACATTTGGATGTCAGTGAAAGAGAACCCCGGGAACTTCACTGTTGAGCCTGTTCTGAGCAAACTGTCTCAACTGAACACTTCCTTGTTCAGCATCCAAACAAACACAAAATGAGGCCAAATGAGTTACTTGGATGTTCCGACTAAACATTTGGTTTTAAGCACCTTCATGAAGACTTTAGAGAACAATTCCAGTAGATAAAAATGTTGAGACTAGTGATGGCAGTTAAGAGCCTGTTCCTTCAGCAACTACCATTAAAGCCAGTGACAGCAGCATAGCTTCCTATCCGCTACACGTCCCAGCGCAAGAAGTTTAAAGTTAATCGTATCCTCCCACACAATCTGTATAGCATGTATGGGATGTGCAGAACAATTTAGTTGCAGCAGAATTTAACTGTGAGTTCTCAGAACCTCCATCTAGATTTGTTGAAAGGAATTATGACTCAAGTCTGACATATCACCACCACAGAAACGCCAGTTGATTCTCCAGGAACTTCTACCCACAGGCAGATCATGTCCTATTAAGGATATAGCTGTGCAGAGGTCTGTCCTACAACCAGTACTAATTTTTCTAGCAAGGAACCAGCAAATAAGATTACGTAGACTGAAAGCAGGCAACAGCATTTAAACAGCGATGAGGGTGCGTATATTATATTTCAATCTGGTTTACATTGGTCCTCATTGAAAGCACCGCTAAGTAAATTCAGAGGAGAATACAGCTTCTGCACAGAACACGAACTAAGAAGATTAACCAGATTTAATATATTCTAAATAACGAGCATTATGTTTGACACAACAGTCAACAGAAGTTAGCATTTACAGTTTGAAAGATGTGTGTAAAACTCAGTTGTCTGCAGCGTGTGTTTAGATACCACGCTTTGTCTTGTTACCATAAAGAACAAAACCTGATCTATCATGAGTTGCTGTTCTGGCCTTAGAGGAACTGCCTGTGATGCCAGGGACATTCCTGCGTGGTTGATATGCACATTCCACTATAAACAACTCTCAAGTAGTGACAGAGCTATTTGGGAGACAGGATCTCAGGAAAACAGCTTGAGAAGCACATTACTGAATGCAGCTCTGGATACTAACTCTGAGTTTCTCAAAACAGCAGGTAGTTGGGGGCAGCAATCACAAAATCTTCTTAGAGGTAGCCCCAAAATTAGCCTTTGTCACCTCCCTGAGAAAGGGGACAGGCTTCCTCCCTGCTATGCCAGCTGACACAGCTTCTCTTGTCCTTGATGACAAGAACATATGAAATCTAATCTCCCGTGTCCTGTGTTAGCCTTTATCAATATCCTGCTTTAGTCCCACTGCACACTTTGCACACTTGAGAGCTGGCACAGAACAGTTGGGTTCTGACTACAGATACTTTTCGTCCAACAGTGGCAAACCACAGTACTGGAGTAAAGAAGGCTGCCAGAGTAAGAGAGCAGAATTTAACTCAGGAAGATAAATTATTTCTATAGTCAAGTGACAGTGCTAGCTAAGTGTCAGCACAGTGCTTTACTGCCATTGCTTTAGCAGACAGCACAGGAACAAAAAGAGCAACACCAAGTAAAGCTGCAACTAAGCAGACAATGAAAATACTGAGAAATTCATATAGGAATTAAAGGCTATTTTCCAACAGAATCTTCTGCAAACTATTCCCCAACAGCAGGAAGATGGAGCACATGCAGGATTCCCACTGCATGTATACAGAAATTCCAGTTCTAACTGTGGTCAGCACACTCCTGACAAGCACACAGCACGAGGCATTTCACTTCATTTTATATGCTGTTTGATGAAGATCGCAATCACTGACGTCAGGATGTTCAACTTTCCAGTGCTTTGCAATTAAAAGAAGCTAGAATAGATTACCACGTGAATCACACTGACTCAACATTTCGGATCCACACAGTTGTGTTTATGTTGTTTGTTTTTGCTTTGTTGGTTTTTTTAACTACAACTACGGCGCTACATGGAAAGCTATCTTTAAGGGTACCATAGGAACTAACTTACCAATGTGAGCAGTCATGTAAACTGTCGTGAAGAGCTTTCCGCAGCACTGAATCTTTATCATAAATGCCCCAAGTGGCTTGTAGGACCGAATCGAGCAGGCAGTCCCCTGCAGTCCGATTCCATAGTGCATATAATCTGCTGTCCAAGCGCGTACCCAATTCCAGTGACCAGTTAATAATAGGAGATTCCTCTTCGAGCTCTGTAACAAGAGGATGTCTTGAAGCCGAATTTGCATTTGAAGTCTCCAACTGAAGAGCATGTTAATAGCATAATCTCATCAATCTATTTACATGAACAAAGCTGCATTTTTGTCATACTATAAATATAGGTGAAGTACAGCAGCTAAAGGCTCCTGCTTCCTTGGGCTATATACTGCCAAGATAGAAAAACGTACCCAGGCCTTAAAGAAACATCACATCAGTTGCTTTAGGATCACTACTGAGGCAGAAAAATGGTTAGGTTTTCTGTGAAGAGCTTGTGACTTTAGCTGTAAAGCTTTAAAAACACCCAGAAAACTTTAATCCAAAGATGCATAATGGACATTATTTCTAAGACTTTATTTCTACTCTTGGATAGAATGGAAATGTTAAGATTTCAGGGTGGAGATTAACTCAAAATTATCAAATCTGTATTTAAAATACAACTTCAGGCAAAAAGCCACATATGCACACAAATCTGCATTTTAAAATGTATTTCGTGAGATAAATATTCATTAAGGACAAGTAAGGAGATACACCAGCTAGGAGTGTTTACCTTTCTGAACATCTCTATCAAGTACTTCATCAAATAGCTTTTCTTGGACTGTGGGCGGTAAGTCTTCAATATCTGGAGAAATGGGAAGACAATATAAAAATCACTCGTTACCCTAAGAACAGACATTACCAGCTGTTATTCAAGAGAATATATTGCCTTTACCCTACTATCCCCAGTGCCTCCTCTGAGAAAAGTAATTTTCAACTCTACAGACTCTTAGAAGAAGAGTGGTACCACTCAACCAGGTGGTTCTAAACAGCATTCTTGCAATGCTGCTGCTTTATAAGGATTAGTACAATTTCTATCTACACATTTTCTAATGTTTCCTAGTACTTCTATTAAAGGAAACGGTTGCTGAAGATTAGAAGACCTCTAAATAGATCCTTTTGTTAAGAGGCAAGCAGCTGAATGACATCATCTTGACTGCAGTGTACCTGTAAGTATTACTCATTAAGCACTACTGCTATAAACAGATGCAAATCTAAAAGGGTCTTCAAGGAAAGGACTGAAAGCTGCCATAGCTATAAGAAGCATCATGTGAGAGTCCAGAAATATCTGAGCCCTGATCTTGACACAGCCTTTTCTACATGACTTGACTTTTCATCTATTTCCTCACATCTGAAGAGGACCACACATTCATTTAACAAGGCTGATGTATACATTGAAGTGTGCAGAACCAAGAATTAGTTTGCAAATTGAACTACTTGGTCTAACCTAAATTATTAAAGAAATAAAAAACAAAAATAAAGCCTACATGGACACTACTGCCCTCAGAAAGTCAACGTATCATTCCCAAACAAGCAGTTCTCGACTAGGAGACAAAAAGGAAAATGAAGCATCAATAAGAACTGTGTAACCACCTGCGGGTAACGTAAACGTTACAAGGTCAGTCAGAAAATAGCAAGCAAAGTCTCCTTTCCGCTGATGAAGAGATGCAGCAATTTCACGACGAATTTGTTCCGTGACCTCTGGACACACCATGGCAGGAATGCACTTTGCTGCGTGTTGTGATACCTGCAACACAATGGAGTTACTGCACTCAGTGTTGTTTCTAGTTAAGAATTGAGACTTAGGAGTGATAACCATCGGTGGAAAGTACTTTGTTAGGAAGTGAGGCAATGAAAGTGGAAGCATTAGTGCTCTGAAAGATGCCACACGGTCATATACAATGAATTAGTACCTCTCATTTCGCATGAAGCTGATAATAAACCTGGTTAAAATCTGCTTTAAATCATAGAAATTAATTAACAGACAACCCCTTCCAGCAGGAAAATGGAGGCAAAAAAAGAGAGAAATGTACCTCAAAATTGATACATGAGCCCAGCCTACACTTTGCATTAAACTTCATTACCATCACACAACAGTCTCCTACAGAGAAATTTCCCACAAGCTATTAAGGTAAGACACTTAAATTTCTCTGCATTCTAATGGGTGGCAGAAGGAGCTCATTCAGTGATGCATGGCGAGCAGCATCGGGATGACTGGGTATGTAAACAAAGCTTTAAAAGACACATTTTCGCTAGTAAATATCCCAGCAAAAGAGAGCATACACTGTAGCTCAAATACTACTAAATACTTCCACAAATGCTATGTTGAGTAAATACTTCTAGCAAACAAAACAAAAACAAACAAGCAGCATTTCAGCAAGTTAGCTTTTTGAAGATAAAGTTAAACTCCATTCACACAGATAACTATGTTACCCACACAGAAAGTACTGACATTAGCCATATAGAAGTATGCACACCCTTCTTAAGACTTCTGCTGCATTTGTCTTGCTTCAGCTACTCTGTATAATTACTCAACCCTATGCATTCCATCAGCCTCATGAGCTTCTTCTCAGGCAGGCCACTCTCCTTAAGAATGCATGCTTCAAAATCGCAATAAGCACCAAACTGGGGAGGCAGGCAGAATAGAGGCAGAGACGCAATAAAATATGCTCTCATCAGGCAAGAAAATAAGTCTGAGATGACAAAAAAAAGATAACAAAAATAACTGTGGGCCTTCTAAGAGGGAAGGATTACCAGAAGTGAGGTTGCTCCACACAAAAACACAGAAGAAAATGGAACGTGCGAGAGCAAGGGGACAGAAGAACCAATGAGCCTATGCACTGGGGAAGAGTAGGAAAATGTCACCATATCGCAAAGCAAGGAATTTGCTTTTCTCCTAGAAACTCCAAAGAATCTCAGGGAAGAAAGAAAAGGGCAAGTCATTGCCAGGTAGATGTATTAACAAAACTCAGACAAATTAAGCTGTCATTGAGATCACTCTTCTGCCCTCGGGCCATTTCCTCTCCCCCACCCAAAGCACAGGAAGCCCCACAATAGCTCACTTCCACCACCAGTGAGGTCAGAACTTTTGCCAAGACTGCACACTTTAATAGGTAAACCTCTATGTCCTCAGGACCACTGCAGACATACAGCCTTACAGTAAACTCACCTCTTAGGGAGAAGCGACAACAGAAGAAAGGCGCAATGCAGCAATTCATATATTCTAACAATGTCAGTGTCAACCAGCAAATGAAGTTACATGTCACTGGCTGCGAACAATGGCACAGTTACATAAGGTTCCTATTCAGTCTGTGCAACAGCCAAAGCAGCTCACCTCTGTAAGCAGAATTGCTAGCATGTCTTGTCTCTGGAAGCGTATTGCCAGATGGACAAGCGTGTACCCCACATCAAAAGCAGACGGGCGATTTAGCAGGCGAACTTCATCAGCACTGAGCTGGCGGGCAATATCTCCTCCTGACGACTTGTAGGCTTCAACAGCAGCTAAGTCACCTTCTACAACTCCTGAAGAAAAGAATAAAATAATTCATTCTAGATAGCAGTTAGACCGCTGTCGAGCAAACTACAGAACTTACACAGCTTCTCAGTATATATCTAACAAAGATCTAACATGAAGATCATTGCATACCAATAAACATTCAAGTGTTTTTATTGTTTTTTTAAACAAGGAAAGAACCATACTCACACTTACCTCACCTCTTGGACTATTTCCACTACCCAGAATAGCTGGAAGGTGTGGCAGACTGAAAGCCAGCTACCAAGAGGTGCTAAGGACCCTTCTGCTAGGAAACACCCAGCATAACATAATTGTTTGTTGAACAGTACTGAAGGAAATTCATTCATTGATACTACAGAGATTCCTTCACTGCACTTCCCCTTCTTATCTTCAAAACACGCGACCAGACCTAAGAAATAGAATCACTAAAGCACTGTTCAAGTATGGTTTAGAACAATGCCAAAAGAGGATACAGGACACAATTTCTCTTCAACTCACTCTGCTACTGACTGAACCTACTTATCCTTCAGTTATCCTTACTCTTTTAATGAAGAATTAAAGAGAAATCACACACGCAGTGCATCAGCTCTGTGTTGCTTAGGTTTCTGAAGTGAGATAGGTGAAAAATCCCTCCTATCTTCTGGAGTCCCCAGGAATCAAACTGCTGGGCCACACTTCACATCCAGACCATTCATGCAGAATGCATTCCTTAGCTGCAATTAGCAGGATGCAACATCAAGGTGTGGTGGTGCTATGTTTAACAACACTGGTTCCAATTCAACATACTACAATCAAACAGCCTTTGAAATTTATGAAGATCTTTTAGATAGCTTACACTGTTTTCTTATAAAGCACAAATTGAAGAAAGAGAAGAGTAACCTTACAGCCATCTTTAATAATACAGAAGCAAAGAGAATACTTCAGATACACCATTCAGTAACTATCTGCAGCAGTTCACATACAGCAGAGTAAAATGCAGAACAGAGGAACAAGAAAATCCTGTCCCCCACTTTCTGCAGCTGAACTCTGTGTCAACTTGTGAGACTCAGCAGTATTTACCTACAGCCGCAATACAGGAACGGGTGACAAGGCCTTCCTTCACTCCACTGTACAAAGAGTCAAAAACCCATCAGAAGGAAAGGGGAAAGTTTCAGCCAGGGCATTCATTCCTGCTCAGGACTGAAGTTTGAACACCAGACAAATAAAGCAGAAAAATATGTTGAGAAGTCCATCATTTTCTACTTCAGAGATTAGAGAGATTTCAGAAAAGAGTGCAGAGGGAAAATGGATAACCAGTGCAAGATGCGTCTCAATAGGTGGAACTAACAATTCCATAAAGCCTCTGCAGCTGAATGTTTAATTAGTCAAGGGTAATCAAAAGCTACAAACCTAACTGCAAATTTCAGTCACAGAACCTCTGCCACTCCATCAAAAGTCATATAGAATTCCACTGAAAGAGCTGCTACTGATGGAGCAAAGCGACTTCAGCCATGGCAAAGAACACAAAGTTCACTGATCAGTTTCAAGACTCTCCCTAAAACACGTGCTAAAGAAACACAGTATGGGATACATGATCAGCACAGCTGTGTTCCTGTTACATTTCTGCTTCCAGGTGGAACTGAGGCATACCAAAGGAAGAGGTAAGAGCTTCATCAATGCATGCTGCATCCATAACAAGAATTTCAAGCGTGGCATTTTATTTCCAAAACGTTCTGTCAGCAACAGATGATCAGACCCAATAATTTCCAGCCGTCTCAGTCAGCCGGCCTGCCAGGTATAGACTGCACAGCAGCATACACTGCAGCCTTCAGACAGTGCCAAGGAATATCCTATTTGTCAGTGTTCTTCTAAGCTACAGCAACAAGCATGCTCAGCCAAACCCTAGCAAGAAGCAATGCTGGGAGGCAGCCACTGGAGGCTGTGCAATGCTTCAAGCACTAACTGCTATCATCAGCAGTAAGGACCCAAACCAGCAACATGTGCTGGGCACAGTACTGCCAGTACTTGCAGTGCACTCCCAAGTCTTGCAATACTTGCCATTCCAAGAAGTCCCAGTTTTCATTTAAAGAGCACATTTCTAATCTCACTGATGAGATTCAAGCAAGCCATCAACACACATAGAAAAACTGGCATACCATATATGCTTTCTAGGACTTATTTTAAAAAAGGGGGGGGATTGTAAATCTGTTATAGGTTGGCAGCACTTTAACAGAAGAACAGTGTCATGTCCTATATGCCACCTCAAGCTGGCACTGATGGCTGTGGAGGAGTGGTGATGTGCAAGCGCTAAGTCTGCCCGTCCTCTGCTCTTCCATCCAGTCAGCCAAGTGACTACAGAAGAGAAAAGGGAAAAAGTGGCAGCAGCTCTTTTTTAGCACAAATGCAGGCAAGCTGTTCCATGAGATTACTAGCTATGCTGTAATGGAGTCCCCACAGATAAACACGGCACACAAACCGTGCAGAGATTGCCTCACAGTGCCTTCCCCCACAGAGCCCATTAGGAGCCTCTCCTTAAAAGAAGCATGCTCTTGAAAACCTGCTGCGTGCTCCCATGTCCAGCGCTCATCTGCACCAAAACACTGCAATTTAAACGCCCTGAGCATCACTACAGCAGAGCCTGTTCTACGGCCATTACAAACCTCTTACCCAAATACCTACTCCTTTGCAGCTGTTTAGAACAGGGAAAATGGCTGACAGCTCACCAGGTGCCAGTCACAGCAATCCAAGGCTGCAGCAAACCCCAAGCAAAGATGCAGCAGCTTCCTTCCAAAACAGACTGACCGAAACGTGAACTAGGAAGCATCAATCTCAACCCAACAACCAGGGGACAAACCTGCCTACATACAACACTCATCAGAACCATCTGCAGTTCTTAAAGTCTGTACCACCACACCAAAACAAGTCCTTAATGCCAGTAGGAGGCACATTCCTGCAAGGGTTTTAGTCTCTCTCCGATGGATGATAGCCTCCAATTCATTACCCCATTTACATTAAGCTCAACAAAGCACTCTTTACAAGAAATATCAGAGAAGTAATTACTGATGTTCTAATTCACTTCTTTTCATAAAGCACAAGTGCCCCATTACTTACACAAGCACTCTTTGAACTGCATTCTGATGCCGTGCCACGCCAGTTGGACTATTCCCCACTGACACCCACTGCATTCCTCATACTGCTAAAATGTCAGAAGGAAGAGTGGCATTTGCGTTAAGATTGTACACACAGCATCCCCGAGCCACACTTCTTGGTTGGCCTGGATGATCCTGCGGGTCTTTTCCAACCTTTGTGATTCTATGATTCTTGCTAGGGCACTGCTCTGATTATTCACAAGAGCAAGCTGATGCTTACAAGAACAGCTTCTCTTTGAAGTGCATCCCAGAAGAGTAGTGTGATACTACAAACTGCAGACACCGGTCTGCATCCCACCATGCTCCCCTCCTCCCTAAATCCAGACTGCCTTAACTGCACAGCCTCAGTGACCTCAAAACCACCAGCTGTAAAAGTTCCCAAGAAAAAAAAAAAAGCTATAGCAGCTGCCTTCATTCACCTCAGTACCTTTGTGGAGAACACCAGCTGGCACTGTTTGCAAATAAAGCAACTTAACTCTTTCCCAAAGGCAGTGATACACCTCTGCAAGCAAGGGCAGAGAATATTAACCCTCACTTTAACCACATCATACACTTGAGGAGTCAGAAGGAGAGACAGAGCCCCTACTGACATCCAACTGACAGAAACGTGGAGACCTGTGCTGCTCACCTCCTGCTACACATACAGCTGTGAGAGGTTAACATCACAGATGTGATTTACCCATCTGTGCTCCTAAGAAGGGATCACTCACACCATGTGACAGTATGCTGACAGCCCTAAACCCAGCTCTGACACCTGTCTGAAGCCCCACTGTCCCTAGAGCAGCGAGTACCAAGGAGCTGTGGTTAGACCAAAGAAGCAGAACCGTACTCTGGAGCTCCAACTACTTCAGGGCACATTGGGTGGTCACAAAGATTTAACAGTAATGCCATATTTCATCATTTTGAGCAGCAAAAGCTTTCAGGCAGAGAGGAATTTTCTCTTCTTAGAGGAAGGACTCCTTCAACAAGGGCATGTGGAGCTTCACACTGATGAATAAAAAGAAAACAGAGGGATTGTTTGAAAAGCCTTTAAGGGCCTCTAACCACATCCTTCTGCTCATTCTCCTCTTCCCTTGTTTCCAGGACCTCCCTCCTCAGCACTGGCACACAATCAGCAGCAGAACACATTCTGCTAATGACAGTTTGAGACACAACCCTCCATACAGTGCACTTTTTGAGTTTTTCAAGCTCTGCAACTTGCATCAACTTCAATAATTACCTTCCAAAAAGGCGCATACTTCAAACTTGATGCCAGCCAACACCAGTGTGCATGGAGAAAGTAATGACACAGTCAAACAGCTCTCCCATCTCCAAGCAGGCCACACACTCTGCTTCCAACACCTTGCTGCAAGGCAGAGCAGCACACACACACGTGGGAGCTGTTGGAAGAGATCCCTGCCATCCCCTCTCCTACCTGCCAGCTGTACCCAACCCCATGCTGCCCTGATGGCCAATCCCTCGCTTGCACACTTGTAACCTAAAAACAGAGAAGCATGCATGATTTCAGTTAACAACTGGTGTTTGCAAGGCAAATTTAAATAAGTATTTTTAACTTGATTACTTATTCAAATACTTTTAGCATAAAACACCACAGAGTGTTTAAAAGGAGCCAAGAGATGTACTTCAGGAGCTGAGGTTTACTTGGAAGGAGCAAGGAACAGAGTTTCACCCTCATGGAAAGATATGCAACAACAGCACGGATGTGTATGCACACACACACAACCACTTAGAACATATATATGCACAGTGCAGAGGAAAACTCACCAGGGAGCTCCTTTTCCAGGTGACAGTGGCATGCTTACATCACTGTACCCTGGCATGGCAGAACACATAGTGGGGAATGAGGACAGGCTGTACAGCTCACAGCAGGGCCTTCCTCCTCAGTCATTCCACAGCACTGCTTGCCACATTTAGCAGAGGCCAGCACAGCAGGTAATCACCTGAATTAGTCAGCCACTAACTCATGCTACACTTCCCCCATACACTTCAAGAGAGGCTAAGCTGACACAAGCAAAGCACAAGGCATGACCTCTCCCCACCTCCAGCAGTCTGTTTCCACCCATATGTTTTCCACTTCCTTGTTACAGGGCTGACAACCCACATACAGCAAGGTTTAGCTGTGCCACGCATGTGATGTGACAAGGAAACCAGTCCCTGCACAGCAGTCCCTGCAGGATGTTGGGCTGAAGGCAGCTCTGTCCTGCAGCTTGGCACTGCCCTGTAAACACCACCTGAATCCAAACAGAGCTGCTCTCCTTTCCCACAGGGCTTGGGGATGCCTGGCTAACGCATCTGGCATCGTTTCAGAGAACAGGAGAGAGAATGACAGAGGGCAAAAGAAAAAGCCTGTAAGAGAGATAAAGTAGTTGACAAAGAAAAAACTAAGCAGACCTATGTAGGAATATTAGGAATAAGCCAGCAGTCCTTTTAAGGATGTACTGCAAAACAAGATTCATTACAGACTGCTCTAAGTATTTTTGGATTTGTTTAAGAAACACACTCAGTTTTTTCCTCCAGGCAGCTCAGACGAACGCACGCCTGGTTGGTTTTGGAGCCATCCTCCTGCAGCAAAGCCTGCCCACAACAGCAGCTACCTTCCCAACCTGAGCTTGGAAAGCAGGCTCTCCTGCAGCAGTTAGCAAGCAGGACTGGAGAAGAAAGAATACAGTTCACCCCTGATCTGTGAGCTACAATTCAAGCTCAGCAGTTAAACATGCAACTCAGGAATCCCCACCAGTGCCCTGCAGTGACCACACTCCGCCAGCACCACTGTGCAGCCCAGCCTCAAAGCATCAGGAGGGGAATCTCCAGCAAGTACTGAGCTCACCCAAGCAACTTTGAGTGTAAGGAGCTGGGACAGTCTTACTCCATTTGTACTACTAAAACCCAGAGGCAGATTTAACCAGGCACTCAACCCAGCTCCACCCAGCCCTACAGCAGCACTGCTATGCTTAAATGGAGCACTAGTAAGCACCCATTAGCTTTTCTTCTCTCCTCCTCTCCCTGCACTGATCTTGCATTAAGGCCAATACAAAAAAGCACCTATGTCCCTGCATCATGCTGAAACATGGCAGTTGCACTCCTCACGTTCTGCACAGCCTATGTTCGCAAGAAATAGAAGCCCTGATGGTATATTTAATGAGAGGTAGGGAGAGTATTAGTGGATATCTCCAACAGTAGTTGAAGACGGCACATATTCTTCTAAATCCACAAAACAAGACACACATCTACAAGTTTCACCCAATAAAAACTAATGTGGAAAAAAAATAAGGTCTGCTAAAAAGAATTTTATACTCCAGCTGAAAAGATGAAGTTAATTAATCAAGTGCTCTAACGTACCACACGTTAGTGTTGGTGTACTCAAAAGATGCCATCTAAGAGAAAAGAAAACCACCAGTTTGCCAAGAATTACTCCTACTCTCACCCCTCTAATTTTTATTTGTGGCATCAGGAAAGCCACAGCTCATACATCCAAAGAAGTTGAAGTGATCCAACTCTCCCACACACTTACAGTAACAGGACCCCCCATAATTGTGGGTACAGTGTGAAGTTACTGAGCCCTAATGAGCCACTACTCATCAGCTGGACTACGCCAAGTCAACATCCTGACTCTTCCTCTATCAGCTTTCACCAACCCACTTGATATTTCACACAGACTTGTCAATTTTTAGATAAGCAGTTAGAAAATGAAAGCAAGCGTTCAGCTCAGCTACAAATTCACAACAGCTCCAGCCACCAAATAAACAATAAATCACCAAGTCACAGCAACTCCATTGATTCCAATGGCAAGAACAGGCACTTCAGGGAAAACCATTCCATCAAGAGTGACATTGTTTTAAGGACATCACACTAAGGTAACAAAAAAAAAAAATACCATAAATGTGACTTACTGCATTTAAAACTACCAGGTGAACTGGCATGGCTGCCCATACAGGTATGCGCTACAAAACACCCAGAGACTGCAGCAGAAAAGCTGCAAAGCTCTAAGGGCATTCTTAAGGTTATTTCCACTGCCAAGAACACTTGGGAAAACATGACATGGATGACAGGAAAAAAATCATTTCTCAAATCAAGGATTGGTTATTAACAGCTCTTGGTGCTGTTTAGGTGTGTTGTGTTGTTTTTTCCTTGGTTGAAAAGGAAAAGTATTGTAAGCTTTTAATTTATAGAAGGAACCCAAGGACTCTTCCAACAGAACAGTAGAATTCACAGCTCCATTTGCATTCTGGTTTTCTCATCAAGGATCAGGATCTTTCAACCAACTTTCAAACTGTTTTCATTATAGAAGAACTAAATCATTGCTGCCCTACAGATTGCTTTTAGTTTCATACTCAAAATCACAAGAAACACTGAATAGAAACAAACATAAATAAATGCACATTCTTAAATATAAGCTACAATCATCTCCACACAGACTAAGCTTGAAAAAAATCAAGATGCTTTTTTAGTAACATTGAAACAGCCAGAAAAAAAGGTCTGTTCAAAAAGCAGAGGAAAAAAAGCCATGATAGTTGGTACAATCAATATTAGAACACAAGAGAGGTGCTGGTGAGCCCCAGAAATGATCTCCAGCAACTGATGTTGGGTATTCCATAATTAACAAAATGTCATACAGAATTTCAGTCGCTTCACTTCAGGAAAAAAAGGCTGTTCGTGTCTGCTGGCACGTCAGAAGCCTCACACAGCAGGTAACACAGGCATCTAGCCACTAGCAAAATGAAACGCGTCTGAGCTATTTGTGCAACAACAATCAAAGAAGAGGAGTATTTATGAGCTCACAAGAACCATACCCATGATAGCTACGAAAACATTTACACCTGACCAAATATATGAAATAACACAGCTCCACGTGTCAGTTTTTCAGTTACATCAACATGAAGTGATGTTGTGAAACACAGAGGAACAGCATGAGACATACTACTACTGCTCCTGCAGCTTCAAACGGAGTGTTTTACCCTAAAAATAGGCAACTATTTCAAGTCTTGAATCTGCTTGTATGCTGGGGCACAAGGTATCTGCTTCCAGGAAGTTACAGCACAAAAGGTAACCTACAAGGTCAATAACTGGAGGAAACCCTGCTCTCACACATCTCTGATCTTTAACAGCATTGGGAGAATTATCAGAATTCCTTCAGGAAAGCACTGAGACACAAAAGCAATTTGGATTTGATTTTTTTTTTTTAAAGCAGTTGACTGCAAAAACATTTACAACAGTATCTGTACTAATGCAACATTATTACTTTCAAGGTCAGTATTACACATGCAGTTACTTGGAGCTACATATTTTAGCGTTATTTTTAACATCTGACAGAGCATCTTGTACTGTTGTGAGCTCTACACTGTTTACAAATACTCCCAAGCTGCAGCTGCTGCTTCTACTAGCATATCTTGCCATTGCAACAAGAAGAGTGCTTATAAATATCCAGTAAAGGCTTTCCTTTTTTTTTTTTTT
>PPHD01006280.1:0-15540 GCA_002909625.1 Bambusicola thoracicus
GTGGGTATGGTGGGGGTGGAGTGGGACTCGGAGAGCTGAGAAGTCTGTTCCAAGTTTAATGATTCTAATGGTAATTAAAGTAGTGTCATGAAATGATTAATAAGAGTTTGTTAAAAGATTTATCAAAATATGTTAGTATAACCACCTCTTGTAGTTCTTTTGTATGTTCTCTAGTTATTCTTTGTACTGAAAGCACTCTTCTGGTTGCACCGTACCTACCTTGAGAAGTTTTGGTGTGCACTTTGGGCTCTGTAGTAATCCTAGAGGTCTGCTATCCCCAAGGCCTTTCAGATTTGTGATTGGGAGGCAAATGACCATCGGCAGACTGCAGAACTTAATCTACTCTCTCCTCCCCCAAAAGATTTGCTTTTATTTGTTCAGTTCATGAAATAACCTGAACTTTTCCATGCTGTAAGACTGACTGCCTGCAAAGGATTGGGTGCACTACAGAACTCATTTCTGGCTGTATTTGTCAGTGTTTCTGCAGTGGTTTTGCCATGGAGAATCTCTAAGATATCTTCAAACTCGTTCCTCCAAGATCCTACTGCATTTCCTGGGAAGTCATAGTACAAGAAATCCTGAGCTTGCTGTGCTCATCCGAAGGTTTACTTAACAGGATTTGCAATGTGCCTTTGGTGCTAGCTGCTCTTGAACTAAAGGCTTCAGATGGAGGACTCAGGAAGGTGCTGCTGGTAATGCCAGCTCACATCCACGTATCTACTTGAGACAGTCTATTTCTGCTGTACGTCAAAGGCAAAATGACAACTTGTCTCTTTAGTCTGAATTCTGAAGGCTTTTGTAGTCACTGAGTGCTGCAGCCAGTTCTTGCTGCCATCAGGCCAGAAGTAGGGCTTGCGAATGCTCATAGCTTTCTTCTACTTTTGACAGAAATGGCTCAGGAAGAGATGGAAGTTGATCTCCAACCAGTGGTGAACTACTCCCTGGAGAACCAGGGGACGCTTCCTGCAGAGCCTGCTGCTCACACGGCGCTGTCCTCTCAAGCTCCAGCGCTCAGCAGCGAAGGAGACAGCACTATCGTTCTTTCTGACGATGAAGTTGTTACCGTATCGACTGCTGATGCCACAAGGGAAGCAGCTGCTGATCCCGACCAGCAGGCGAATCCTCCCTCAGCTCTCATCGGTCTGCTGAGGCTGCAGGGGGCGTCTGACCAGCACCAGTTGCTGCCTGGGCCGCAGGTTGCGCACCGCCCGCGGGTACGAAGGGCTCGCAGGCAGCCAAGAGTCGGTGGTTCCCAGAGGACAGTCAGTGCCAGGTAAAACAGAAGCGATGCTGTGTCTGAGCTGCGCCCTTACCAGCTCTGACTTTGGTTTAAAACTGCCTCGCTTCCTGGCTTGTAGAGCCCGGCTCGGTCCAGGTGTGTGACTGTGGCCAAATTCTGAGCATCTCACAAACCTCTTAAGCTCACTAACGGCTCTCTGATTTCATCTGGTGGTGTCTTTGCTTTTTGCTAAATGAACCCCCCCACCTTTGCAGTTCTTCAGTTGGCAGCGTTGTTGTTGACTTGAGCACTATTACACATTCCAGTGTGCAGAGCTGTTCCTACCATTCCCCTGCTCTGCCAGATTCCTGTTGGTGCTTCCTGCGGCAGAGCTGACTCTCAGCAGTCCCAGCCAGCCTTTAGCTCAGTGGAGCTTGTGCTCTCTTCTGTGTTTCACCTTTGATTTGAGGGCTGCCTAATGAAGTAACAGTTGCTGCAGAAACTTTTGTAAAAAATGGATACTGACATTTTTTTTTCCTCTGTAGATTTTTGTCCTCTCCAAGCAAAGTAAAAATTCGATGTTTAGGACTGTTAGGGATGAGTTTAAAAGGTGATGAGTGGGTACTCTCCCAAGCTAGATAGAAATCCGTATTTCTGGTTGGTTTGGTTTGTGTCTCATCTTTGTAGCTTTTGCAAATGTCAAGGGTGAAGTTATAATTAACTGGAGTGCTGCCTTGAAATTCAGTGAGACCGAGATCTCCTCTCCTCCTCAGTGATTAAACATTGCTGTGCTGTTTGCCTGTGGATTGCTTCTGAAGGTCACTGTAGTTCTCGGGGCTAGAAGCAACCTAGCAAAAACTGCTTTGAATGTGAAGGATAATTGAGATGATAGCTGGGTTGATGTGGGAAGAGGGAGGATGTTGCTTTCCAGGGATAAAGGTCCTGTAGACAGGAAAGGGAGAAGGTGGACGGGCTAGGCACTGTGCAGTCAGTGGAATGAGGCTCTGATATAAGCCCGATGTATCTAAATCAGGTATCTAATATTTTCTGGTGGGATGGGAACCAGGTCTGTGTTGTGACTGTAGTTACAGTGCAGGAGTTCCATAGGCTGCCGGTGTGTAGTACTGAAGTCTTTGCTTCTTTTCTCTCCAACCCCACCAATTGCCTTTGCCAAAATAGTCATGTGTAGTAATGACATTTTCTTGAGCTGGCAAGATGAAGGGTTGCTGTGTGATATTGCTGACTGCCCATAAAGCAGGCAATTGTACAGTATTGCCTCTTTACCAGACCAGGTCTGTCGTAAATAAATTTGATTCTTTCCTACCTGCCACTAGAGACTATGAGATTTTCTGTGAGCAAGCTGGGGCAGCATACCAAGCCTTCAGTTTACCTGAGAGAGCTGTGGCCTTTATTTCTTCCTTCTCTGGATGCAGGGCAGCGTTGGACAGTTACTTTCAGATCAGCAGGACGCAGGAGCCGGCTGCAATAGCAGGTTCACATCTGGAGCCCTCGCATACTGTGGGGAGCAGCCAGGAACACAGGTCGCAGATCACAGAACTGCAGTCGAGTGACTCTGACAGCAGCACTTCTGAGGAGGAGGAAGAGGTGGAAACTGCAGCACCGCTGCCTCCAGCAGCCCAGCAGACACCTGCAGCAGCTAGCTCAGGTTTGTGCTTCATTTGTGATGTGTGGATATTAAATTTCAGGAACTTATCGTGCTGCTTCAAAACTCAGCAGGGAAATACTCTGGAGCTTCACAGCAGCCAGTGCTAAGAGATCATTATGCCCACAGCTGATGGGAGCAGGCTGCTACCACAAGGCTTTCTGGCAAACGGTTCCTAAGAGCAGTAACAGCAGTGAGTGATTGTCACTGTCACCTTAAATATAATCTTTTTGCTATTTGCAGGCTGCTGCTTATAAATAATCCTGCAAGTGTTCAAAACAACTTGAAATGTTGAGGTTATTACTTCAAACGTTTCCTCTGTTACCGCTGCTGAGGAATATTACTGAAGACATCAGGGCACATCTCTGTTTGGAGGCCAGCAATGTTTTCTCTTTTCAGAGAAGGGTCAGACTCAGGATATTTTACTTTAAACCGAAGTAGAAAGAAAGAAGTAATTTTCATTCCTGTAACTTTTTGTGGCACTTTGCTTAGGAGATAGAGGTACAACAGCTCGGGATTGTTCTTTCCTCAGCCTTTTCTTCCTCAATTCAAACTCGGATTCACAGGCTGTCTGCACTTCAGTGATTCGGTTTGTGGTGAACATACGTATTTTATGTAAGAGTGACAAATAGTGAATTTGGTGTTCAAAGGTTATTGATGACTAACAAACATAACAAACACCTATTTCTGATTTCTCGGTTTCTGAGAGGCTCCAGTCTCTAAGATACATCCTTATGCTTCGGTCTGTTTTTGCCTTGTTTTTCATTAGCCAGCCTATCTTGATGGCTTTTTGGGGTACATCTAAGAGGCCTGTTTGAGCAGATTAATTCCACTTGCTTTTAGCTAGTCTTACACGTGACAGGCGCTCAAGCTGTTAAGTGCTGCCTAATATTGTGTGAACATATGCTCTCTGTTGGGCTTTCTGGAATCCCCTTGTCTTTTCTTGCTTATGTAAGCTGCTGATTCCTGTTCATCCCAGAGCTTTAGGGACTGAAATTATTATTAGCACAAGGCAGTGTTAGGTGATACCTCTTCATTGCATTGAGAATATCTGCCTCAGATACTAATTGTGGCTAATAACTCTTTTGTTTTGTCAGGAAGCTGAAGGAGATAGTGCTTTCTGCTTCTTTTTAGTATGCTAGGGATGGTAATCCAAACATAGCTCTGCTGTGTGCCTGTGCTTCAACAGAAGGGCTAACAGGCACGCCACAAAAACATATGGCGCAGCAGAACCAATAGTTCAGATAACCATGAGCTGGAAAACTGCTTAAGTCAGGGTGAGTGGACAGACAGCATCTGGTAAATGCCTCCTTGGCACATGAAATATTCATACTTAGATCCCTTGGCAAAGTAACTTCTCCACGTTGATACCTGTCTTTCTCTGAGCACAGTGGTGCAGTTCTGTAACCTTATTCAGCCTAGCTGTAGATCTGTATGTAGCTGTGTTTGTTCCTAGCAAGTCAGAAAAGCCCTTGTAACAACGGCTGTCTTCTAAAGCTCTCCTTTGTCACAGAACGTGCTGGAATTCTGCATCTTTCTATAGGAGAATGTTCTTCTGTACTACAGTTGTTGAACAGAAGGGCTTATGCATCAACTGCCTGAACCCAGGATGCTGATCTGAAGCTCTATGTGTAACCTGTGCCATTGTCACACTGCTTGTATTGATGCTGTGATCATTATGTATCAAGTCAAGGAGAGCTCCTCTTCCCCCATAGGTATCAGTTTATTTAAACAATGCTTTCTTTAGTTTCCAGTCAGGATCAAGCAGAGCTGCCTCAAGCTCTGCCTCAAGCTCCTGCAGAACATGGAAATCATGAAGATGAAGAACTTGAAGCCCAGCAAAAGCAGGTGAGGTGACCTAATTGCTTTTGGAGACAGATTACAAATGGTAAAAACCACATTTGCCTACCAAGAGTTTGTTTTTCTAAACCTTAGAGAACTCCGCCGAAGAAACAGGAGCCACCAATTCCTGCTGCAGCACTGGAAGAGGAGGAGGGGGACACCTGTGCCATTTGTTTTGAGCCATGGACCAATGCTGGGGACCACCGTCTGTCAGCCCTGCGGTGTGGGCACCTCTTTGGTTACACTTGCATTGACAGGTGGCTCAAGGGGCAGGCAGGGAAGTGCCCCCAGGTAAAGTGGGCATTTCTGTGCACTGGGAAGGACTTGCTGGTGACTTGTGCTGTAGGCATGGTCGTCATAACTGTTACAGTTACTTGCTCTACAAAGAAACCACCTATGCCTGCTGTCAGAAATAACAAAAATCACAATTATTTTGATGCGTCTGGTGCAGGCACAGCTAGCAGTGCTTCAAGGGAAAGATTCTGACATGGATTTTCTCCCCTGAAGTAGAGTGTTTGTGACTAGAAGGCTCAGAAGCCTGCTAGTTTGAACTCAACCTGTAATTGGTTTCAGAGCACCTCACCGTTCCTGGAGTGTGGGAACGGCGGACAGATTCCTAGAAGCAATTAAGCGTAAAGAATGCACTACTGGACTAGAAATCTGTCTGAGAACCATTTTCAGTAGGTTTAGCTGCTATTTTTGGTCTGCATCTGCTTTTGCAGCCTAAAGATCAGGCTGTTCAGGTAGGTTTCAGAAAGTCAACTGAGGAACAAGCCACGTCCTTTAATGTGCAGTTGCAGTTGGTAGGTCTGCTTCTTAAGGTGCTTCTTTCTGCTTTTGTTTCCGTGCTTTTTTGTGTCCATACTGGTTTCATTTTGATTAGGTCTATGCTGACAAAAATAGGTCAGTGAGTACCATGTATATGGAAGTTCAGTTCTCCTGGCAGTATCTGGAAGCTCAGCATTTCTTTGGCATTCTCATTTTGAAAGCTTCCATGGTCTCGCTTGACTCTGTGCAGGATTCCCTCCTTGCATAAGAAGCTTCCTGTTGATGTGTACTGTAGTTAAGCCTGAAGACCCACTGTTAGCACAGCAAAGGCCCACACCTAAGGTTGCTCATCTCTGGCAATTGTGTGTAAGCTTTGTCTGCTCTGTGCCCAGGCAAAACTCTGAGACCTTCTTTGCTCTTTGGCACTTTGCTTTCTTCTTGAACTCTAACAATGAGGGGTACTTCTTCCTGATTTAATGTTTCTTGTTTGTTTTTCATGTGATTACTGAAAATTTCCCGTGAGAAGTCCCTGTTCTGGAGACAACCTTGCAGCTACATCATCTTCCTTCATTTTCATTTGCCCTCCTTTGCGGCTGAGTGTTCTCTAAATGAATAGCACCGAGTTGCTGTGCGTGCCGCTCTGTATACTAAGTGGCTTGAGTGCAGTTACTGTGAAATTGCAGCATTCCAGATCCTGTTGGTGACAGCTGTTGGCTGCCAGGAAAGCTGCCTTAGCCACTCACTGCTCTGCAAAGCAGTTTTCTGAGGTGTGGGGGAGTTGTCTGGTCTGAAACTGTCACCCTTGGTTTCTTCATGCTGCTAAATAATAGAGAAGTCTGCAGTTTAAGCGCACGTAGCAATTTAGCTCTCCGTTGAGTTTACTTAACTCAGTGCTCACTGCCTCTTTTCTGATCAGCCAAGTATGTTTGCAGAACAGGAAGATTTCAGATACTGTAATTTCTTACAGGTCCCAACTCAGGGAGGTGTTGTCCATTTTTTTTTTCTCCGAAGTATGAACTGGTCGTGGCAAGGCGCACAAAGCGATTGAAGCATCTGACTCTGAAATCAATATCATTGAAATCAATGGAATGCCAGTGTTTGATACTGTTACAGGAATGCTTGTGTGGATTTGGGCCTTCAGGGTTTGATCAAAGGAATATGAAATGTAAATCAAAGTTGGGTGCCCGGGTTCTGCTCTTGAAATAGCCAGTCTTGATGCTTTCCAAGGTTTGGCTGTCTTGCTGCTTTGGGTCGTTTCTCTTCCTTCCTGTGGATTTTCTGACTGTGCAGATGGAAACAGACAGATGGATTCTGTTGCACCTTCAATAATGCAAGGTCTGATCTGCTGCTGCAGACCCCCAGCAGAGCCGCAGTGCCTGTAGGACGGGGTGTTCTGCAAACATGCTGTGATATTAAGGAGACAGTGCCTTCCTTCAGAACTCCTGAGGAATATTCAGAATAGTACCTAGCGATTTGTAGGGATGCATAGCCTGGTTAGTGGCATTCTTGTAGAGGAACTGATTTTGTCTTTTTTTTTTCAGTGCAATAAGAAAGCAAAACGTTCTGACATCGTGGTCCTGTATGCTCGGACTCTGAAGGCGCTGGATACCAGTGAACAGGAACGCATGAAGAGGTACAGTATCCCTGATAGCCTCGCTGGTTGCATGTCAGAGAAAGCAGCAGCCTGGCTTTTACTTCATGCTTTAATGTCCTGTATTACCTAATCCATTTTGTGCATTCCCTTGGGGGTTATCACGAGTGTGGCTGTTGTAGATCTTGCTGCGTTATCTGCGCCTTACTTGTAAGGAGAAGTTCATTTGGGAATGGGAACACTGAGTTTGCACTTTGTGGCGCTCAGGTTGCAAAAGGTATCTTGTGCTGATCCTGAAATGTCATCACAGGAGAACGTGTAGGATCGTTGCCAAAAGCCGTATGTTGCTAATTCATCATTAGATGAGAAAAGCAAGGCATAATTAGAAATGCAAGGAGGGTGAATAACTGACCTTTTCTGTCATCTTTTCTGCATGCATTAAACAGTGTAATCTCTCCTATGAATCACTTTCCATCTTGCTTTGTCAAACTCTTCACGTAGCTTTACTTACAAAGGTCAGCAAGCATTACTATGACTCTACTGCCCCTTCCAACTTCAGTGTATGCTTTTTCCCTCTGGAAAAAGGAATAGCGGAGAATGGGCGCAAATTTCTTTTTGCTAAGGTGCTGTCACAGATACTATTTTGAAATTGCAAGGCTGCAGGCTTCTGAGTTCCCTTGAATTTTGTGATGAATAGAATTTAACTGGGTCTGCTGTAACATGTTCCCGAGCATAATGCTGGTCTTTCAACACTTTCTCAGAACCACCCCCCCCCTCATCCTAGTAATTATTAATCAGAGATGCTTGAGGAATAACTATCACTAGGGGAAGATATCTCTTCTGTCCAGATTGCCCCTGTAAAACTTGTTTTCACATCCTCAGAAGGCTTTTGGGTGCTTAAGTCTTGTTGTTTCTCAGGTAGAGGTGACCAACTGCTGCGTGTGTCTCAGGATCCTACAGCAGCTCTTCCCACTTGCCATCCTTCTGCCTCCTGCCTGCTGTTGGTTGGGAGGCAGACAGCAATGACTGCATGTCAATCTCGCTCGCTCACTGGCAGTGGCTGCTCTGTGGCACGTAGCCACGAGCAGAGGACAAATGTGGACACTGATACATCAATATCGTTTGCGCACAGCCTTGAGTTAGGTATGAGCTTATGGTTTTGTCCCTTGCATTCAGAAGAGCTGCCTTTCTGATTCTGGATGCTTGTGTCTGCGATGGTTCAATACAGAGCTTCATCTATTTCTTATACAACCAAGGAATAACACGGTGAAGCTACAGGGAAACGGCAGAACTCTGTGCTTGATAAATGTGCAAGGCTAGGTCTGTGTATTCTAAAGGTGCTTAGGCAAGCTAGATCTACTGCACGTAAACTGCTGAAATAACCAGAGTACTGCAGCTTTTGGAACACAGGACGCAGCATCGACGTAGACCCAACATGCTGATAATTTTAGGGAGTAATGGTGTTTCTTTCCCACCCTCCCACCTCCCCCCTTAACTGTTCCTTCATGTGTAAAGTACTTATGAAAGCAAAATTGAAGCGTGTTTTCAAAACAGCTGCTGCTAAATTGTTTATGTGCACTTTTAGGCTCAAGGTGAGGTAGTAGGTACAATTTTTATACGGGCCTATTAGGCTGCTCTTTTTCCAAATGAGTGTGTTTGGACTGCAGAGGGTGAGGAGGAAGGCTCTTATCTCTGTGGAACAACAGTTGGGTCATTCATCCAGTATGTTCACCTTAATTGTACTGACTACAGCACCAGGTACTCCATTCTTTCTGAATTTACCTGATGGGACCAGGGTTGGAACGAAGATCAGGGACAGTAGTCAGCAGAGAAGCATCCCAGAAATACCTAGCCCTAAGGTGTGCTTTGTTTCTGTCTCTCTCTCATCCAGCTCTTTAGAAAAGGAGCAGAAGTTGCGGAGACAGGCAGAGCTGGAATCTGCACAGAGCCGGCTCCAGCTGCAGGTTCTGACAGATGAATGCAGCAAACTCCGTAAGCAAGTTCAGGTGAGTCTGACTCTCCTGATGCACAGAAGACTCCCTTGCTCCCCATCCTGTCTCTTGCTTGCTTCCTTACAGGACAGAAGGCAAGCTTCCAGATCTAGTAGAATTTAGTAAACTCAATTGGTCAATCGTTCTCAATATGCCAGGCTAGTGTAGTTATGCACACTACTTAGTGCTGACTTCATTTTTGCTTTGAAGACTTAAAGTCACAAGTGCAGTGTAACAGTAGGTGCTCTTGGCTGCTGATGTTGCAGGTTGCTCCTCAGATCTTGTGGCTGCTGGCAAGGTCTGGTAATGAAGTGCTGAATTTGTCCCCCTTATCTAACTGCACCAAAATGAGCACTGAAAATCTGTGGTATAATGAAAAGTTTTTGATCAGTAGTTGGTGAGGAAAGCATGCTTTTGGCCATTCACAAAAATAAAAACCCACGAAGTAAGCAAACCCCCAAATGTATTGCAGAGGTCAATCAAGATTTGAGCTAAGCACTTCCTGCACCATGAGCCTGTCACTGGGGTCAGCTGGGGTTCTACGGCTGCTGAGAAGCACCTCTGTCCCCTCAGAACACACTGAGAAGAAATGACTGGTTTAGGCTAAACAGCAGCTTTCTTCCTGGCTCGTGCAACATGTAGCATTTTGTAACCTGCCACAGCTTTTCTGTGGCAGGTTAGCAACCACAGGATTTCTGTGAAGTTGTGGACCTTGCTGGAAGTTCCTGCTGTTGCGTCAGCACTGGTCTTCACAGCGGGTTTGCTACGTTTTTGTTGCGTGAAGTAGGTCATAACTTGCCTAATCTCTCACTGTCTAGTAACTTGCTCAGCTTTAAGCTTTTCTCTACTTCTGGATTTTTCAGAGCCTTGGCTATTTATTGTCTGCACATTAAGCATCGTCCTTTTTTGCCGAAGTTTTTCCAAGTGATGAGGCGGTATGCTCATCAGCATGTGTGAGAGAACTGGTCTGCTATGAACTTTGGCTTAAGAACAACAGAAATAAGATAAAACTGCAGGTCCATAACATCTTCCTGCAATTCTTTAGGTGTTAGATGATAGAGTAGCCAGTCTAACTGAGTTGAAGTCGCATGTTATAAAGATTAAGTACCCTGCGTCCTTAAGCTCCATTTCGGTATTTATACTGCATTCATCACTGTCCTGCATCACTTGATGTGAATGCTGGAAGCAATTTCAAGATACTTGTTTATACTGTGAATGAACTGGAAGTAAAAAACAATTTGCTGGGGAGCCATGCATCAGCGAGAAGCATAGAATAAGCTGCTAAACTGTTGGATTATATTCTGAGCATATGCCTAACTAATTCCTTATATTATGGGAGGTCATCTAGTAAAGCAACTTCTTATACAGAGTCCTTTAAATAGGAAGGGACCCCTGGAGGCTTCCAGCCCAATCCTAGCTTGGTAACTTCAGCATTGGATTGAGTTGCTTGGGGGCATCAGCGTATCAGCTGATGGAAGCAGACTGCGAAACCTCTCTGAACAATGTACTGTTTGTTCTCACTGAGAACTTTTTCACTAGCATCTAATGAGAATTGACCTTGTTGCATCTGACATTTGCTGCCCTTGTCCTTTCAGTGAATAATATGGCTGATCATACAAGAAAGTGTGTTTAACTGATGGAAGTCACCATAGAAAACACTGCTGTGGGATTACAAATCTGTGAAATGCCCATACATTCAGAGGGACTTTCAAAGTGGAAAAGTCCAGTTGCACAAGACTTGGAAGACTTTGATATCTTAAGTCTTAGAGAAAGCACATGCCATCAGTTCCCCCAGAGCCCTTGCGTGAGCCCTTCTTTGTTGTTAGTGTGCATGAGAACTGTGCGTTGTCATATTGCTTATGACCCTTTTTCACGTTTATATGCTTTTCTTACACAAAGATGAGCTTGCTTCAGCTTTCCTTTCTTATGGTAGTGTGTATTAAAAATCCAGGCTCCTTGGCTCAGGTTCGATGCCTCTAGTGCTGCACTGCAGTTAGAGGGTCATGCATTTATCTCTATTAAATGCAAATCTTAGGCCATGTAGAGCAAGATAGCGGGCACGGCTTGTCTAAAAGGTCTGTGGGAGCACAGCCAAAGAGTGGCTGTCATCTGATAACTACTTTTGTCTTTAGAGCTTTTTATCAGCTATTACAACCCTTAACCTAATACTCGGAAGAAAACTGGCTTGAATCTGTTGTAGCTGGTTGTTTTCCTTTCTTATTCATTGTCCTCTCCTATTTCAACTTTTCACACTTACTCCTCTAGATTTTTGCTGGATATCCTCTTCTGGAACAGGTTGCCTAGTGAGGTTGTGGATGCCCTCTCCCTGGAATCACTCAAGGCCAGGCTGGATGGGGCTGTGAGCAACCTGGTCCGGAGGGAGGTGTCCCTGCCTATAGCAGGGAGTTGGAATGAGATGATCTTAAAGGTCCCTTCCAACCCAAACCATTCTATGATTCTTTCTCCAACTGTTCCTTCATCATAGCAGGAGCCAGGCAGACTGTGCAGCATCTCAGGGGAGGCCATCAGCTTATCCTACCAAACGTGTCCTTCTTGAGCACAGTTAGCGGGGTTTGTTCTTTGGTGCAGTGTTTGTAGTTGCCTTAGTAATGTCCCCAGTTCCTGGTTCTGCTGGGTTCATAAATGCAGACGTTGTACTGATGGTCTTTGCATTTTTAATTGCCTGCCTTTCTTTTTAATGAAGATCTTGTGTAAAATTGAAATGTTGAGTGAAGGTGGCAAGAAGAGTTTTATAAACTCCCCTGAGCAACAAACATTTTTAATCTCGTTCTCAGTGGTGGTGGCATCTTTCTGCCTTTCAGAAATAGGGCTTATTAAATTTTTGATGAAAAGCTGCTTTCTTCTAAGTTACCTGTGTACGTACTGACTGCTTACTCCAAGCCTGAAGCTATAGTTTCTGATTGTCAGCATCCTGGCACCCCTTATGTTCCCCTATCCTCCCCAGATTTTGTCTTTACTCATCTTTAGTCTTTAGGCTCCAATTTTAGCCTCCTGGGGAATTTGGAATGCAGAATTGGTTTGATGCAAAGCAAATCAGACCTCTGGAAGACATCAGAGCTGCTCTCCTGAGCAGTCCCCAAAAGTTATGGGGCTTGGTGACAGCTGGTAATATAGAGCTTGGTATTTGGTCTTGCCTCTTTGAGAACTCTTGCCTATGCTTGTACGTGAGTTAATTGATATTGACTGGCTCGGTATCGAGGCTAGCTTGCAATGTATTCATAATATCTCTCGTGGCCCTTAATTGTTTAAAAATTATGCTCTGTTTGAAGCATAATCCAAGTTGCTCAGACAACAAAGCAAGTAGCAATTTTCTTAATATATATCCTCTCTCTAATATCACTGGGGTACTGCGCTGCCTGGTTTTGCCCTTGGATCACAGGGAGTTGTTCCCAGAAAGTGTTGTGACCACTTACAGGTGATGCAAATATAGCAGTGACGCTCCTCACACCACCACCTCCCCCAGTGCTCTCTGCAGGAAGAGGAGTTGGGGAATATCTTGTTTGTGGCTGGTGCTGTGATGGAAGGTGTCCTTGGCAAGGGCTTTGAGCAACCTTGAGCATCAGTTGAGGTGGAGGGAGGCGGGGATGAAGCAGAAAACAAGGCAGGAGCTCTTGAGAGTTGTCATTCCTGGAATTTGCTGCCCAGGGTTTACAAGAACAGGGCTATCTTCATTAAATAGAGGGTGTTGCAGGAAACAAGTCAGTCTGTGTTGAAACTGGAGGTTTTTTGTTTTGTTTTTTTTTTCTTTTATGGGGTATTCTGGAAATTCTGGAAAATGGTTCTAATTGACTGTCTCTTGTGGCTGAGCTGCATGTAATACTTGGCAGTTCATTCTCCTCTAAACAGCATTGATCTGGTAATAATTGTCATTGGCTTTTCTGTGTTGCCCCAGAGCCCTCTCTTCTAATACATACAATAACAGACTGAGTAGATTAGGCCAGAGCCTGCAGAGCCTTTGAATGCTTTTGTTGCTCTTGCAGTCAGTGGACTGGGAAATGCAGTTTTTTAGAAGCAGTGTGGAGACAGAGCAGCACGTATTCTCTCTCCTTCTGTGAGAATGGGAGCACCTGAAGTACGTGGATCAGATAGCACAGGGTGCTACATCTCCAGCAGAGCAGTAAAACTCTCTGAGCTCTCTTTCCTTTGCAGGAGCTGAAGGCTCTGGTGGCTCAGCACAACGTCAGTGCTTCTAAACAACCTGGCAGCTCCCGCACCTGCTTCCCAGGCGGCCTCCCCTCCAGCCAGAGCCAACGCAAGTACCACCTGGAGAAGGTTTTTGTGGTGTCTCAGGCTGGGAACTGCAGAGTGATGGCATACTGTGACTCGCTGAGCTGTCTCGTGGTATCACAGCCTTCTCCACAGTCCACTTTTATTCCTGGTAAATGAGCAGTTGAGATCTGGGGGTTTGTAGGCGGTACTGATTTACAGAAGTTAAATGTTTTGCTTGCTCCCTGTGCCCTCTCTCTCTGGCTTTACCTTTGTACGTGCCATATAAACGGGGAGCACTCACAAGTCTACCTCTGGTCCATGCTTCTGCTTTGGTGACCTCTGCCCAGAGGGATGACTTGTCTCCCCCCTCGCTTCTGCAGTGAAATCCTACCAGAGGATCTCTGGCTCTTCTGTTCAAGTGCCACATCCGCAAAAGGTAAAAGAGGTCAGCACACAAGGGCAGGCAGAATTGCTCCTGTTCCATGAGCAAGAAATGTTCCCTGCCTTGCAGGTACATTGATCCGTGTGCTGCCAACTAACTCCTTTTTAAAAGAAAGCAAACTTTTAGTATGAATGGTAGGAGCACTGTCTCCCAGTGTGGGAACAGGAGGCCAAGAAGCATGGGCAGGGCTGTTCCTGTCTGGCTGTTATGGCTGGGGCAAGTGAACTGACACCTGGCTTTGTGCCAGCTTCCTGTCCCCATGAAATAGATGGAGCATTAGGAGTCTGAGAGCCTTTATTTGCAAAGCACTTTCATGCTTTCTGAATGGTGAAGCTTGTTTTAATCTCCAAACCATTAACCAAATAATGTGCCTTATCTTGACATAAGAAAATTCCATTCACTGTATTCAACTCTCCTTATTCTTTGGAGCTAGGGAATGAATCTCTGAATGGAGGCTTTGTGGCACACAGGTGAAGTTCACCTGTAAGCATTTTATGCTGTGACACTTGTTCTCTTAAACTGCCATGTAATCCTACTGTGCGCATTTAGGAGAAACTGACTAAAGAGCAGCAGCTCGTGTAATGAGAACTGTAGCACTAACACTGGGTTTGCTCTTGCTGGCTTGAATACTTCAGGATTTTACGCTGTTGCTGTTTGAACTTAATAATGATTTGTGGCAGTTCTCACTCAGAACAGCAAATTAATTGGACACGTTCACCCCACCACAGGTTTTAATGTGTGGAGATTGTAGATGGGACGTAGAATTGCTAGTTCCAGGTTCCTCAGCAGTTGCTGGTGGGTGTCCTGCCTCATCCACAGGCTGCTTTGCAATGACCTGCCTTATCCTTCTCAATAGGCTGCGGCGTGAAGATGATGAGCGTGGCCAACCTGAAGAGCAGTCAGTACATCCCCATCCACAGCAAACAGATCCGGGGGCTGGCTTTTGGCAGTCGTGCAGATGGCTTGCTGCTGTCTGCTGCTCTGGACAACACTCTCAAACTCACCAGGTGAGCCCTGCTTGGGGGGGGCAGCATTTCCCAGCTGAGTGTTTAGCTCTGTGCAAGAGTCTGGATTGGATTTTGTAGTTGTCTTGTAGCTCTTGCTGTTCTGCACTTGATTTTCTGTTACTGCAGTGAAATGTGGAGCACAGGAGCTTGTATAGCATAAAGCAGAAACTGTGTTTAGGTTGAGCACTTTGTTCCCTGTGCTGATGTTGGCCTCTCTGACTTAAATCTTGCGGATTGTGGAGTTCATCAGGGATATGAAGTGTGTGCACAGCATTGTTGAGCATGTGCTGGAGAGGCACAGGTGCTCTGGAGCTAGCAGTGACTGAAAGCAGCAGGTTGGAGACAATTATGCAGAGGGTGAGAAACGTTTCTCCACCCATGGAGGAATTTTCAGTATATGAGTGTGTGTTTTCTTGCTACTCTGTGCTGCCCTTCAAGCTTAAGCTAATTCAAAGCTTTGTTGGCCACTTTGTCTTACTGAGTTGTAGCAATGTGTCTGACAGAATGGACTGAGGCAGAATATGTCATGGCACATGTGAGACAGTTGCAAGAGCTGCTTAAACTTGATTTCCACATCTGCCTCTCTCTGCCTGATGAACTGCATCAGAACTTGTGATCCTTCTGCATTTGTGCATAATCCCAGGATGCTGGAGTTCAGTGCTTGCTTCAGCAGCATCTCTGTAGAAAGAAGAGTCCTCCCTTCTTGGTCACCTTCCCAGTTACTGATTTCCTAGTCTTCCTAGGAAAAGGAATTATCCAAGATGTTAAGTCCCCCATTCATGTTTAC
>PPHD01006281.1:1169-24804 GCA_002909625.1 Bambusicola thoracicus
TTTTTTTTTTTTTTTTTTTTTTTTCTTCCAAATTCCAGGCTTTAAAAAATGGCTTCTTCTTATTTGGCAAAGTCTACTAGAGTTGAACACTGGTTTCAGCCTCTGAGTTAAAGTTCTGCAGGAATAACTGAATGTCTGCGGAGACATTCAAGGTCAAGCTGAACAGGGCTCCTAACAACCTGATCTAGCTGTAGATGTCTCTGTTCACTGCAGAGGGGACTATATGAACTTTAAAGGTCCTTTCCAATTCAAACAATTCTATGATTCCACTCTCCATTGAGGCAGCAGATTCTAGGAGATTTTTTTTAGAGTTTGTTTTGTACATCACAGCAGAAGGGTTGATTTGCTGCACTGATAACTTATGACAGAGGACACTGAAATATATGAGCTAGAAGAGCACTCAAGACTGGAACAAAAGAAGGGACTATCAGAGATAGATGTAGGATTATGACTAAAGATTAGGAAAAAGAAAAGGAAGGAAGATGAGAATAGATGACAGGAAAAGCTCTTCTTAATTTTTCTCTAGCCTTGCTCCTAACACACCTCTTCAGACCTTCTTTGGAAATGTAATCTCTAGGAAGTCATATCCTGCTACCAGACTTGTTTAAGTGAAGTATGTTTTGCTTTCCGAGTCAATTTCTTCCTTAGATTTCATCAATGTTTGCATACATATGGATTAACAATCATCTGAAAATAGAAACTTGCTTTGCTCTCTATCTTCTAAAATTTTAGTTTTGAGAGTATAGGCAGACTGGATTGCATCCGTCTTCTTCTAAAACGTAGGCCTATTTTCTTCTTGTTTTCTTCATGACTAATTGCCTCAACCTGGGCTGTCTACAGCAGCTCTCACACCACAGATGCTGGTAAAACTTGCTCCTCCTTTCCTGTCTTACTGTCACCAAACACAGATGCTTAAACACTGTGGATTTATTGCCTGTTTAATCCCGCCCTTCCTTATTCTTCCCAGCCTTGACTCTTATGGGCTTCTTCCTTCTCCCATCTGGGACCAATGAGGCGACGTGTCTCATTCTTTCTCTGCCATCAGCTCTGATGTCAGTCATGGGAGTATAGAGTCTTTCTTTTTCCAGACATTATAGACCCTCCTATTTTATGGAAGTGGCAAACCAAGAAAGTGGTGGGAAAGGAAGTCCAGTATCCCTTCACGAAGGTATAAAAATAAGGGAAGGCCAAACTCCCTTCATGGTACTAGTTATGCACATTTTCTGCTTGCAGACAAGGAAGATGTGAATTGAGTGGAGGACAAGTACCTAAACATGTGAGAAACCTATTAGATCCAATGAAATGAGTGCACTGGCAAAGTCAATAGCCTCACACATAAGCTCATAATTTGTAATGGACTGGACTGTGGTAAATATATGCTGACCAACAGTTTGCTTTGTGTTTATTTTTACTTAATAGGGGATACTTCAATGATTCTGGGACTTGCAAGGAATGCAGTGATTCCTGTAAAACATGTGAGGGAAGTGCTACCAAATGCCAGTCTTGCAAAAGTCCTTTGCTTCTGGAGCAGTGGGAATGTAAACCTACCTGTTCAGAGAAACATTATGCCTTTGATGGAATCTGTAAACACTGCCCTGCTATGTGTCTGGAGTGCATTCACATTGAAACATGCAAAGGTATTACAAAGAACTGCTTGTGACTCGGCTAAAATCTGTCTAGATCAGTCTAGGAGCAGACTGACAGAATAACAGACCTGAAAAGAAATTCTGTAAACCAAACCAAACCAAAACAACAAAAAACTCTTCTATGACAGAGGCTAAGCAATTGGTGCCTTGTGAGGAGATTCAGTCTAAACCAGGCATCTGTAAAGCGATTTCATCTTGCTTTGTGTGTTCCTGTTCTTCAGAGATTTATATTGGTTTGATGCTGGTTTATTGTATTCATGTCTAAATACCTAAATACACATGCACACTACTGTGAAATACAGAATGCTTCTTCCCTAGTTTGACTGAACTTTATGTCTCTGCAATACTACTCAGGGCAGAGAATGAAATCTTTGTAATGAAACATCATCTAGCAATGCATGCTTAGGAAAAACTTCAACATGCTAATGAGTCTGAATGCACACCAGAATATTCCCATGATAGTTAATATTTATCAAATTATTCTGGAAACACAAACGTGGAGGAAAAAGAAAATGATAAACAACACTGTTAAATCAAGTACTCATGACAAAGTTAGCAGTTGAATTCAAGATCTAGTGTAAACATTCTGACCAAATATTCCAACCAGATTCATATAATAACAAATCAAAAGTTCAGAAATGAGCAACCATGTCCACCAGTATACAGTGGCAGGACTGTTTGGTTACTATCAACACAAATGAATAGCTGATTTCACTTCTCAGACCCTTGAGAAGAAACAGAAAAAGCTCCATGAGAGCTAGGTTATGATAGGCAAGCTGGAGGGAAAGAGTTAGAAGAGAAAGTATTATGTTCCCAAGCTGTCTGCTTATCTCCTGTTATGACATGCACTGCTCCCTCACATACAGAAGTCAACGTTAGCGCTTTTGCTTACTCTCTTTGTTGTTCTCTGTAGAGTGCATGGACGGGTTCTTCCTGCATGAAGGGAAGTGTGTAGAGGACTGCCCTTCCCAATTCTATGCTGAAGACAAGCACTGCTTTCCCTGTCATGAAGACTGCAAGGACTGCAATGGACCAGACTCAGACGACTGTACTGAGTGTGCAGTCAGCTACTTTGTCCTATATGATGGCATGTGTTCTGAAGAGTGCCCTGAAGGGACTTACTATGAAGTTGAGACTGAAGACTGTCAAGGTTGGTAGATGCTGTTTTCTCCAGAATGGGAGTAAGATAGAAGTAGACTGCAAAACACTATTCTAAAAGGACCTGCCCTTGCTGACTGGCTATCTATGTCCTGGAAATGGAGGGGATAACAAAGGCAGAAAAAATATCAAGGACAGTTTACAAAAATTAGAGAAAGCCCAGAAAGGAAGGAAACAAAACTAGAATGTGTTTATTGTAATGAACAACCACTCTGGTAGAGTGCTGAGTGTTGCTAGAGACAGTATGCTGAAAATCACTACTCGGAAAGTGCAAAAGGAAACTTAAAGAACTGGTTGCATAACATCAAAAACGGTGAATGGTTTGACTACGCAGAAGCAGATATTTTTTTATACTTCCCTCAGCCTCTCACTCTGAGATGGAGACTGCTCCCTGCAAAATTTAAACTGAAATAATAATCTGAAATGTAGCGAGACATGGTGACATTCCTACTGTTTCTCCATTTCAGCATGCAATAGGACATGCAAGACTTGTTCTTCTTCCACTGCCTGCCTTACGTGCAGAAATGGCCTGATCCTGAATCGTAATGGGCACTGCATGCTATCTGGACACTGCTCTCGCACCGAGTACTTTGATGAGAAAACTGAGACCTGCAAAACTTGTCATAAGAAATGTTTCCACTGTTCAGGACCAACTGAACACCAGTGTATTAGTTGTGCAAATAACCGCTATCTTTTCAGTAAGTGTCTTGCTCCTGTTTATAGACTTTATTCCACGCTGGCAGCATGAAATAAACAAGCTTATGTGACATTCATAAAACATTTAGGACTGCTTTAGACTATCTAAATATTGCAGTGTTGACCTGGTAAGTAGAAGACCCGCTCAGTGATAACTACTTTCTGCAGAGCTACCTGGAAACACTTTGAAAGACAGAGCAAAATCGTCATTCTGGGTTGGCCACTCGCTGGGGCCAAAGGAAGACTTCTAAGTAGCAACAAATACCATAGCTAAACAAAATGTATTTTTTTTTAATTCACTTCCTGTTTACAGTCACTGCTGCTTTCTGTAAAGATCTTAAGAAGAAGAGAGGGACTATTTTTCTTTTTGGAAGCACAAAAACAGTTTTCATGTTCACTTCTTAAATTCACGCAGAAATCTGATGAACAGATACATACTTAAGTAGAAATGTTAAAAATTGTTCCTGGATCACAGTGCCAGTCTCAAGTGGATGGCTGAAATGTAAAACTACTTTACTTTTGTGACTTGGAGTAAAAGTCTATTGTCTCAGGAACAAATTGACAAAGAGTATAAAATATTAAACCTTAAACTTCAATTCTTTGCAATTTTTTCAAGAAAAAATTTAGAAAATTAGTTGGAGAGAAACTGATTAAAATGATCTTTCATGCCAGAAACACATAAAGAATGCCTGAAGTGAAACTGACCCCAAGATGTTTGAGTCTAATCTGATGCAGATCTTGCATTCTTAAATTTTGGATGCTTTACATTAGATCTGTGTTTTATATCAACACATTAAATTGTTTTGCACAACTACCGTTGGTGAAAAAAAAATGAAGTATCTTTATTTCTACAATTTTAATCATCAAAATGTGAAAACAAGGTAGATAATAAGTATTAAGCTACTACGTAAGTAATCACTGCTCCTTTAGCTTGACATGCTTACAGCTATTTGAATCACTTAGCTTCTCATTCCTGATTCCTGTCCTGCTAATGACTCTCTGATAGTTCAGTCAATGTGATGTACCTGGTACATTTGGCAGCATTGGAGACATTTATCTCATAACACAAAGCAGCAGCTACATACAGAGGTAATTATTATGTGCTATGCATTTATGTTTCCTAAAGATAAAAAAAATTACCTGCTCAGAAGATCCTGCTAATGTACATGAAGTACAGAATTGAGGACGCCTTAATTGAGAAGGCTTAGAAGAAGTTACTGTGTCCCAGTATTCCCTTTTCTTGCTCTGGTACAAGCATTAACAGCATCTCCTGTTAGAGCCAAATCTAGGAGCACTTTGTGAGTAATTTTATAGCAGCAAATACTGACTATGACATGCTATTCCTCATTGCTATCTGTGCAGATACAACCTGTGTTGAAAAATGCCCTGCTGGGTATTACGCTGACAGTGACGAAGGACGGTGCTCCCCATGCCACACCACCTGTGCCACCTGCAGTGGAAAACACAGCTCACAGTGCCTTTCCTGTAAACCAGGCTTGTACAGACAAGGAAAAGGATGCGTAAACCAGTGTCCAACAGGGTAAGGTCCAAGGTCTTTAGCAAAGAGCTACAGCACAGAGAGCACTTTGAGAAATTAGGTTATTTCTCTCCTATTTATTTTAGAGTCAGATAGAATTAAATTTCATTTCCAGCAGAAATGTCTTCTGCTGTTCCAGTACAGAGGCAGTGGAAAACCTCCTCTGATAGTATAAAACTAGAATGTTTGGTCCCGATCTGGGACTATCTGATATTATGTGGTCATTCTCACTCTCTGAGGATGCTTTTAGGTTATGTTTATATAGAAAAGAGTGGAGCAATATAAATATTGTAAGTTATCAGCTTAAGCACAGGAGGCAAGCACCCTTTCAGGCTCCACCTAACTTGAAGTTTAGATGAGATGATTTTTGTTTTGCATTAAGCAAATGTTTATAACTGATCATAGTAAAAACAACCACTAAAACATGTTTTAACTGGTCAAACTCCTGGGCAGCAACTTCATTAATATGAGTACATTCAATTTCAAAATGTTAATTCAATTAGTTCTTGTGACTATGTCACAAAAATTTAAATCTGGAAATTGGAGTTATGATTTGTGGCTCAGGTTCATTTGATTTCGCAGTATTGCCGTCATGCTGGCATTCAAATTCAGTTATCATTCTATTAAACTGGAAGTCTGTAATGGCCATATCTCAACACAGCCACAATGCAGCTCTTCCCCTTTTTCTTCTGACTGCACAACTTAGGTGAACCAATTGTCCCTCTGTTGGAACCCTCTGACTAAACCTGCTTGTGGATTGAAAGAAATCATGAAGTCGCTGAATTACCATCTGACAGCAGGTCATCAGAGTAGTGAGAAACTCATTGCTTAACCAATATCTCACAAGATATCTCTGAGGAAATCAAAATGGAGCTTATGTTTTCTGGGCCCTGTCTATTTACATTCTTATTTTGTACCTGAATTCAATTTTAGAAAGCTTTTCTTTATACACTCTCAATTTTACAAAGACTTGCTTTGTAGCTGAATTCCAATGGCCAAGGATATTCATTCTGTTTCCACTGGGACTGCAAATATTTACTGTGATAACATCATTATCACTTTTATATATTCACGTAATCTGAGAAAGATCTCATGATGAAAGATGTTCTGGTTTTCCTGCCGTTGTTAGACATTTTGCAAAGCCATATTTATCAAATCTGTTTCAGGTATTTTGCACAAAACTCCACTGGGTCATGCGAGCACTGTCACAAGGGCTGTAAGGAGTGCATGGGGCCTCAACCGACAGACTGCCTTTTCTGTGATACACACTTCTACCTGCTGCACTCCAAGAACCAATGTGTTAGCTCTTGTCCTGAGTATTACTATGAAAACAAAGATGACAATGTCTGTGAAAGATGCCACCCTTTCTGCCGAACTTGCGAAGGTAAAAGCATTCACTCTGCTTTGCCAACATAAAAGAGGTTATCAAAACACCTGCCAAGATTACCCAGGCACCTCTGTCTCCTTTCTTTTCCTCCCTCTGCTCTAAGATCTGTAAACACACAACGAAAAGGTGTGCTGTGCGTAACCCTACCAGCCATCAATAATCTCTGGCCACAGCAAGCAGTCAAGACCTCCCCAGCAGCTGCCAGCTTCTCCTACACCCCAGGATTTCTTGCTTTTCTGACTGCTCATGTTTCCACCTTGCCTTTAAAGTACCAATCGACCAAGATCAAAGGAAGGATATGAATTCCCAGCAGGCTCCCCATGGGGCCACCTGCAGACACTGAGAACAGACCAGCCTCACAGGAGAGCATGGAGAGTGAGTTCCCAGAGAAGAGAAATAGACAGCGGTAATTAAGTTTTCAGTCAGCCAGGACTCACACAAAGATGCTCATCCACTTCAAAATAAAAGGGCTTTGTTTCCTACACAGCTACACTCTGCTTCTTGCACAAACACTGAATAGTATCTTCATCTTTGAGCTAACCTACTATGTATTACTCTCTGAAAGCCAAGGGTTTTAAACCTAATCTCAGATCTTTGTGGTCTGTGAAGGTAAGAGTAGAAAATCAACAACTAACAACACTTAAGATAAGGCCATAAAGCATGTCTTCAGCACGGGGGAAAAAACATCAGTGTGATGTCTGCTCTTTTTAATACAGTTAAGTATTTTACCAAGTTTATTTTGAGATATGTTTTCTTCGATGGCACTCTCACATATTCAGTTTCTTCATTCCCCTTTATAATACTGCATGCAATTTGGAATGGGGCAGCATTAGTCCACTTGGAATGAGTGTTATCAGATGATAGCTGGCAGCTTCTGCTCCACAGCTCAGACTACCCCATGCAGTGTATTTCAATTGTTTTGGATGGTGTATATATTTGATAGCACAGGTGGCTAATTGCAAGATAACAATTCTTAAAATTGTGGAAATAGTTTTAAGAGTGAAGCGACTTTCAAGAACTATTAAAATGTGACTGAATAACAGCATTATAATAAATAATAAATATTTTAGTTTGGATTTGAGACAAAAATATTGTCATTTAATTCACAGACCATTTCTAATCATGATTTTTGTTTTATTTGTGATAAAAATACTACAGAAGCCATTTTCTATTGTAGTTACTACTAAGATAAAATACAAGCTCATACTCCTAAATCTGTAGCTGTTTTGAATGCATCTGCACTGTTTTTGCACAGGAAAAGAAGTGATGTGGCGTCTCTTCTTTCTCAAGACCAGAAAACCCACACAGTAAATTAACTGAGCCACAGAAGGTTGCTAACTTCACCTGTTTAACTTTTGCTAACATAAACTAGTACATTTTTTTCCTTTCAGAAAACGGAAGAAAACATCGAGTTGCAGGGAAACCGACAGATGCATCTTAATACATAGGACAAACCACTCACTTTAATGCTCCACAGAAACAGTGTGGGCAGCATCTGCCTTCAGAGTCACAAAACACGCACCATTCTAAATGATCCTCCTGAATGCAGCAGCTTCCCTGTGCAATGGATTTCCTAATCACTTTTTCGTGAATATCAAAACACTTAAGAAATGCAGTTTTGGGGCACACAAAACCTCAAGCATCATGCATAAGCTGTTCAATACCATTTTAATACCAGTTTCTTCAAGCTGGACCCCCCACTTCAGATTCTTGAAGTTGACAAGTATCCCTTTTCACTGGTAGTAGTGATCAAAATGAAGTCAGATGTGAGTTTTTACTGTTTTAATTTTGTTGTTTTATTTGCCTCTTTAGGAAAGGAAGGATTCAGCTGCACATCTTGTGTGTGGAGCTACAGTTTGTTAAACGGAATATGCAACTCAGACTGCTTGGTAGGTTACTACAGAGTCCAGGAGGCACCAGGACAAGAGGTAATTTTCATACGCACTTGGTCCTGTAATTAGTATGCTGGACTTTAACTTCTGAACACAACACACAGAATGTTCTCTGAGTTTTCAAAGCTTTAAAAAAATGCCTACTTTTTTTCTTTTGACAAAGGAAGCATTGTTTCCCTTTTTGGGTCTTTCTGCTACAAAATACTTCTCTAAGAGTAAATATAAAGACATTACTCTGTCAACAACGATACCAAAGTCATGTGAACAAAATATATTAGTAAAAGATTTTATCCTAGTTTAACTGAGATTTCCACAGGGATTTCTGCTGCTTTGTTTTTGAGAAATTACATCACATTCCTGATAGGCAGTTCTGCTAGCAGAAATCTAGTGAAAAGACAGGCTGAAGTTAAAGATGTATATTTAATAGAATAAGATAACAATCAGGTTTGGGTCTGTGCAGCTAGCCTGCTTCCCGGTTTCTATACCAACTGCCTTCCAAAGATGTTTGTTCAAGAGTATAGCAGCAAAGCAAGACAGCTGGCCAGAGATCACAGAATCTCACAATCACAGAATTGGAGAAGTTGGAAGGGACCTCAAGAGATCATTGAGTCCAACTTCCCCACCAAAGCAGGTACAATTGGTTGCATGGGTAAGCATCCAGACAGGTCCTAGATGTGTCCATAGAATGAGACTCCATAACCTCTCTGGGCAACCTGTTCCAGTGCTCTGTCATTCTTGCTGTAAAGTTCTTCCACATGTTAGTATGGAACTTCCTATTTTCAAGTTTCAGTCCATTACTCCTTCTTCTATTTCTACGCACCACCAAAAGCCTGGCCTCATCCATTTGCCTCCCGCCTCCCTTTAGATATTTATAAACGTTTACCAGATGCACTTTCAGTCTTCTTCTTCCTAAGCTGAACAGACACAGATTCCTCAGTCTTTCCTCACACTGGAGGTGCTCCAGGGCCTTTATCACCTTTGTGGCCTTCCACTGGACTCCTACTAGGAAATCCCTGTCTTCTCTGAACTGGGAAGTCCAGAACTGGACACAGTATCCTAAATGTGTCCTCACCAGGGCAGAATAGAGGGGGAGGATCACCTCCCTTGACTGACTGTCCATGCTCTTTCTAATGCACCTCAGGCCACAAGGGCACACTGCTGGCTCATGGTCAAACTGCTGTCCATCAGAACACCCAGGTCCTTCTCTACAGAGCTCCTCTCCAGCAGGTCATCTCCTAACATATGCTCATGCACGTGGTTATTCCTCCCCAGGAACATGCTTGCTCTTGTTAAACCTTACCAGGTTCCTCCCTGCCTGACTCTCCAGTCTGTCCAGGTCTTGTTGACTGGTAGCAGAGACTTCCAGTGTGTCAGCCACTCCTCCCAGCATCAGCAGACTTGCTGAGCGTGGACTCTATCCATTAATCCAGATCACTGATGAAGATGTTGAACATGACTGGACTCAGCACTGATCCCTGGGGAACATCACTAATTACAGGCCTCCAACTGCACTCTGTGCTACTGATGACAACCCTCTGACCTCTGTCAGTCAGCCAGTCCTCAGTTACCCCCACGAGCTACTCATCTATCCCACACATTCTAAGTTTCATTACAAGGATGTTGTGGGAGACAATGTCAAATGCCTCACTGAAATCAAGGCAGACACCACCCACTGCTCTCCTCCTATCTATCCAGCTAGTGATGACATAGAAGCCTACCACAATGGTCAAACATGCTTTCCTGTTGGTGAATTCATGTTGACTACTCCTGATGACCTTCTTCTCTTCTAACTGCTTGGACAGGATATCCAGAACAAGTTGTTCCATCACCTTTCCAGGGACAGAGGTGAGGCTGCCTGGCCTGTAGTTCTTGCCCTTTCTGAAGACTGGAGTGACTGACATCAGCTATCCTCCAGTCTTCACATACCCCTCCCATTTGCCAAACACTGTCATGATGTCATGATTCAGCAATTACCTCTGCCAGCGCCCTCAGCACATGTGGGTGCATCCGATCAGGGCCCATGTATTTGTTTGTGTCAATTTTAGCTAGACACTTTCTGACCAGATCTTCCTTAACCACCAAGAAGCATTCATTTCCCCAGACTCTCTCTCTTATTTCCAGGGTCTGGAATTCCCAAGAGCTAGTTTTAGCATTAGAGACTGAGCAAGGAAAGCATTCAGAATCTCTGCCTTCTCTGCATCCTCTGCCACCAGGGCACTCACCTCATTTATTAAGGGACCCACATTTTCTCTAATCTTCCTTTTACTGCTGACATACTTTAAAAAACAAAAAACAAAAAACAAAAAACCTTTCTTGTTTTCTTTTACCTCCCTTGCAAGGCCTAATTCAAAGAGGGTCTTAGCCTTCCTTGTTGTATCCCTGCAGGCCCTGAAAATATTGCTATAATCTTCCCAGGTGGGCAGGGCCTTTTCCTACATTTCATGGACATTCTTTCCTTTTAGTTTATCCATGAGTTCCTTGCTCATTCACGCAGGCCTCCTGTCAAATTTCCCCAATTTCCTACTCTTAGGGATGCACTGATCTTGAGATTGGAAGAAGTGATGTTTAAGTGTCAACTGGCTCTCATGGGATTTCTTATCTTCAAACATTCTAGCCCATGGGAACTCAGAGGAGAACATTGCTTGGCTTGTGCTCCCGATCCCTTTAATGCCTTTCCAAGGGATGCAAAATCGTTTTAATGTTCTCTAATTTCCTTGTTACAACATCCTATGACCCTATATGAATGGCAACAAGTGGGTAGTAGTCTTGTTTTATCAGAAGTGGTAAAGTCTTCTTAACATCTCTGACACATGCCCTGGAAGACAGCAAACATCTCTGGAGAGATTATCTGGGCAGCAAATGGGGGACTCGGTGCCTCCTAGAAAGGAGTCCCCAACTACTAAGACACCTTGCTCCTTTTTGGTGGGACTAGTTTTGATGAGATTCCTCCGGTGGCCCTACTCCACATGCTTGCTACTTCCTGGGCTGTCTGGTATCCAGACACTATTTTGTTTCCAGCCCGAGTCTTGTTTCTGTTGCTCAGGGGCAGACGGTAGGGGTAAGAGGAAGGCACCTCCTTCTGCTCTGCGCAGAGATGAAGGTCCATATCCCTCTGTGTTGGGCACTATCATGTTCTTTAGCTTCTAGGTGAGAAGATGGTTTAGCTGCTTCTCCAGGCAGGGATTCATAAGAAGACTGCTGGCCATCATGTGTCAGTTCAGACCTCCTCCTAAGTCCCCCTCTCTGATACCCAGCTGCCTCTCAGCATGCTGATTTCTTCTGCAGTCTGGGCATCTGCTAAGGAAATTCACTGAGCAGGACACACCTGTATCCATTACACCCATCTTCCTCCTCCTCCTCCCTCAGGCCATAGACGAACTTCCAGATTCTGTAGCTCCCCAGGTCTCTCACTCCCCAGGTCTCTCACTCCCTAGGAGGTCTGTCTGGGTGCATTCCTCAGCCCATGGAGGCTGTGGGTCCCATATCTGCCTTTCTGCCTCAGCCTGTCTGCCATGCCAGGTGATCACCATGTTGGTATTAATAGAACTCTCTCCTTGTGGCCCTGAAGGGGAAGAGCAGCATGACCTGCTCACCTGCCCTGAGTGAATTGCCCCCACAAACTGCCACACCACACTCTGTTCGCCCATCCTGTTCGCTGTGCTCCCTGGTTGCCACCTTTGTATCTGTGAGGTGTAGCCCCATTGCTCCTGGCCCCGCTCCACCACAGCAGAGCGCTGCCTCCAAGCATAGGGCAGTGGCACCCAGCAAGCCACTCCCTGACAGGGGCTGTCCCTTGCCCACTGAGGCAGTTCCATGCTTTGGTGCAGTGTGTCTGCCCTAGAGCTGAGTGCCTCACAGTAACAGAAAAAATTGAAGTTTCTGGTGTGAAATTTCCCATATCAGTGCTGCTCTATAACTGTGAACCTGAAAAAATGCCTAAGAGCTGAGGACCACAGAAGTGCACAGTTCTTTGCAAGAGCTCCGGACATCCTGCTGTCTCCCCAGATTTTGTCCAAGGTCTTAGATTCAGGACAAGCAGGTCTGAGATCAAGTCTGATGAAAGGTTTCTGGCATTTCAGATACTTACATTGGGTTTGTTGATCTTGGTCCCAGGACAGAAAAAATTGTTTGTATTTCCCAGTAGGCCAGGAAATGCTAATAGTGGAAGCTCCAACTGCCTCACAAAATACAGCAAAGTAGGTATGAGTGATGAGCACCACTAATGCTCATTCCATTAATTGGAATTTGAGAAGTTTTTGAATTGTCCTCTTAGCACCAGTGTTCTTCAATGTCTTTATCGATAGAGAGTGAGATTGAGTATAGTCAGCAAGTTTGCAAGTGACAGGAAGCTGAGTGGTGCAGCTGATATGTCAGAAGGAAGGGATATCATCAAAAGGGATCTAGACAAACTTGAAAAGTGGGCCCATATGAGCATAATGAGAATCAACAAGGCCAAGTGCAAGGTGCTGCATTTGGGCTGGTGTAATCCCAGGTATGTGTACAGACTGGAAGAACTCATTGAAAGCTGTCCAGAAAAGGATTTGGGAAATCTGGTAGACAAAAAGCTGGAGATGAGCCAGAAGTGTGCACTTACAGCCCAGGAAGACAACAGTATCCTGGGCTGCACCAAAAGAAGGGCAGCCAGCACGGAGAGGAAGGTGCTTGTCCCTCTCTGTTCTGCTTTTTAGTACTGTGTCCAGGCCTGGTGCCCACAGTACATAAAAAAAATGTGGAGCTGTTGGAGAAGGTCCAGCCAGCAAGATGACCAGAGGTCTGGAGCACCTCTGCTGTGAAGTAAGACTGAAAGAGCTAGGCTTGTTTAGTAGGCTCTGAGGAAACCTCATTGGAGCCTATCAGTACTTGAGGGGAGCTTACAATAAGGGGGTAAACCATCATTTTACATGGTCTGATAGTGGCAGGACTAAAAGAAGGAAGATTTAGATTAGATATTATGAGGAAATCTTTTATGAAGATGGCAGGGATGCACTGCCACAAGCTGCCCAGAGAAGGTGTGGATGCCCCATCCATGGAGATGTTCAAGGCAAGTCTGGATGGGGACCTGGGCAGCCTGATCTAGTGGGTGGCAGCCCTGCCCATGGCAGGAAGTTGGAACAAGGTAAACTTTAACCTCCCTTCCAACCCAAGCCATTCTATGACTGTGTTTCTGTGAAATAGAACCAATGTGAGCTAATAAAATTTTGCTTTGCTACAGAATTTCCAGCCAGCTTTACTCCTTATTTCTGTCCCTTCCCTAATCAGAAAGGGAATTTATTCTCTCATATTTGTCCTTTATATTTTTTTTATTTTTTTCCATCAGTGTATTTTCACTTACTTCTCCCATCTTGGTACTTTCAGTTATACTCTTGAGTATTCTTTTTGAAGGCTGCTTTGACATCATTAGTGCCAAAGAGCCACAAATCTACTACTGCAGGACTAGCAAAAGAAAAACACTTTTTGGACAAAAAGCATATATTCAGACTGAGTTTTAGCCAGCTGTCTTGCTAAGTCAGATCTCTAAGCTTCTACAAGTCTTTATCCATCTTCCTACAAGTGGATCAGTGCAAACCTAAGAAGTATTAACAAAATTTCAGTTTTCCTACTCCCTTCTGTATTTTGCAATTGATACCTTTGGTGACCACTTAGTGAATCACGGGGCAGCACTGTCGGGTTAGGGCCAAGGAATATGAAAAGAAAAGTACATTGTTTGTTCTGTGTCTGTAGGAGGATGAGACAAAGTGTGAGAGATGTGACAGCACATGCACGGAGTGCAAGGGACCTGGACCTTTCAACTGTACCATCTGTCCAGCTGGCATGCAGCTCTACCTGGAGGAAGGCCGCTGCTTACCCTGCTGCAGTGACACTGATTCAGCAGGCATCCCAGAGTGCTGTGACTGCAGTGAAACTCAAGGTAGGACCATCCTGAGGGGCAGCAATGCTGCTGGTGGACATTATGGCTGACTAAGCTGATTTTAAGAGGTGGAAAGTGGAAAACAGCAAAAACATGCTGCTGAGCTACAACTATGTGGTGTATTTCTACTGCTCCATCACTAGAATAGGAAGGACTTTACCCAAATATCAGCAATTGCAACTGCTGCAGGAGTTGCCACCTTCTCTCACTCCCATCTATTGTGCCAAATGGCCAAGCATTTCATAAAACAGTTGACTGGGAAGTGCTTTCTTCAATGAATAGCAGTTTGAAACACATCATCAGGATGTGCTCTCACTTAGTCAAAATCATACTGTCTACTTCAAAACAGCTGAAGTGTTTTATACAATTGACAATCTATAGGGTGGAAAAATGTTTTTATAGAGCAAACCGATGCAATTATGAAAAACAGGCTCAGGGCACACAACCTGTCTTAAAGTCTTTCTAGGTCCCTGACAGTGAAAAGTACAAGTATCTTGGGAAGGGGAGAGATTCTCCATTTCTTGCCTACTCTCAGATAGAAAAACTGTATTTGTCTACCTATTAGCTTTTCATCTTCTTTCTGATTACTGCTAATCTAATAAAGAAACAAAGCTGTCTCAACAACCATGCTTACTTACACCATCACAGTTAAAACATACCTAGTCTTTTAAAACAAAACTCACCAATTCACATGTACACACACCTTCAGTTAATTTTTTTTTATTGCTGTTGTCAGATGACTGTGTATTACGGACCACACTACCACCAGCAAGCAAAAACAAAAGCGCTTTCTTTGTCATTATCTGCATTTTACTTGTCCTTGTCATTGGAGCCATTGTAGTCATCTGGAGAAAATCAAAATCAAAACCACGCACTGTCAGTAAAGGTAGGTATGAGAAGCTGACAAATGACTCCAAAACCCTTCCTTCCTATGCGAGCAATTATCATGAGAGCACAAGCTATCAGGAAGATCAAGTGATTGAATACAGAGATCGAGATATCGAAGATGATGATGAAGAAGACGACATTGTATATATGGGTCAGGATGGCACAGTCTATCGTAAATTTAGATATGGACTTTTGGAGGATGATGAAGAAGACGAGCTTGAATATGATGATGAAAGTTACTCATTTAGATAACTCTACTGTCTTACGGATTTTCTGCACTGTTGCTTTTCCTATTAAATTGCAGCAATTCAGTTAAGTATGTTTATTTACTCCTTTTCAGGCTGATCTTAAGATTTTAACTAATGCTTATTTTGAGAGCAGAATGGTTTCTAAAAATATTTTCTTCCTGAAGCTTCACATAAATCCCTCTTAGGCTTTAAGTTGCACTCCAGATATAGGCAGTTTAAAAGAATACATTCCTGTGCGTTTTTGTGGACAGCAAATCCTTTCCGAATATGTATGCACGTGCATTATAATAAATACAAACCATACATACCGCAGACTGCTGCTCTCTTTTAAAATAGTGCTGATATAGACAAGATAGTTCTATTTGTCTACATGGCAAATATCACTGGAGTAGCGTGCCAGTAGTTTACTACATTGTGATTATAGTTATGTAGCCTTTTGTAATAGCATGGGCAAGGTTTCTGATTCTAGCCATATTTTCTTTGTTGATGTCACCTGGTGCAGCTACACTCCTCAAAGCCAACACAGTTCCGCTTGGAATCTTGTGGCATAGTTCCCAGTGAAATTGTGCACCTATAACATGATTTTTAAGCGCTGAGTTTGTGACTACTCCGGATTGCTTCACTGTATTCATGGTTTGTATGAAAAATAATGAAAATATTTTATGTAGCAATCTCTGATTACTCTTTGTTCAAGAGTTTGTCAAATAGTCTTTCATCGCACACACAGACATCTTGGTTTACTGCAAAGGGAAATATGGTCTATAAATACAGCCACAAAACAGCACTCCTTTCCTTTCTAATTAGCTTCTCAAGCTACAAATGATTTAAATACCATTTGTTCAAGTAAGTTTCACATTTCTGCTGTAAATGCCTCAAGTTTATTGGAGGATGGCAAAGGGGATAACTAATATTTATTTAGTAATGTAATTTAAAGGAACACAGTAATGTGATTTTTGTATTACTACAAAAATTTAATTCATTGTACTAAAGGATGCTCTTTATGGCTCTTTACTGTGAAAGAATAAATTCTTTGCACAAAACCATTTTGAAAATGTCATTATTTATCAAGTTTTCCTCTTTCCCTTTGAGCTCCTTTGGAGCTTTGGAACTGGGAATAACTCTAGAACTGCAAATTTAATATAAAGATTTAATGCCTGCAAAGGAATTGTGTGAGAATATCTGATTTTTATAGCTCAATTCCTAAGTGATATTTCTTGCAAAAAGTATTTATAAACACCTCCAGATCTTTCCGTCTGTATGTTCAAAGACGTTCTAAGGAGAAGACCATTGTTTCCACATTGAATTTTATCCTTTTAATCATTGCATCTTCAACAAGAGAAAGAATGCAAAGTTATGTTAGTTCAAAAAAGTCAAAGCAAGGACCTACGTTTATCAGAAGTTTCACAACAGGAAGGTACTATGGAAAGATGCATCTTACCTGTCACTTCATTTCAAGTTCTTCTCTGAAGTAGTTCTGAAAAAAAAACAGGGAAAGGATAGTGAACAATCTGACTGAAAGGTCATATTGAATGAAAGACTGCCTTATCTTGCTCTGCTAACCTTGTTTGGATTAACATGCTTTGTCATTATTGTTAATGACTTATTTAACAATTGTAAGAATTTGCCTTGAAACCTGGAATCTCCTCATCGCATTTCAAAGGCTTAATCCTAGATGCACCTGAGCATTTTGAAATCATTCTGATAAATGTAGTGAATATCTTGTGTAGGGGGATCGCTGTCTAACATCTCTGTCACATTAATGAGAAGTTTCTTGTATGTTATACTTTATCTATTCCCCCTGAGCAGGTATGATAACAGCACAGTGAACAGTCTTTTGGGGAATGTAGTTCTCTTCTGGGACAGGCACTCAGACCTGGAGCATTAACTCTTTAACTCCCAGTGCACTACATGATATTATAATACCGATTACCAAAAAATCATAAAACCATGACAGCTTTTTTGTTTTCTTTTTTCCCCAACTCAAGGCCCCTCAGTTTTCTCCTGCCTTAAGGCTTCGCTCTGTACATTCTTGCCATTCCTATTCATTCATGGAGTTTCTAAAGACCTTCATTCTTCTCAGATTACTTTTATTTTATCCACCTTTCTTCTAGGCAACTACTTCTGATTACTCTATCAGTAGTAAAGCTCTTTGAAAAAGATTCTGTGAAAACTGTATATTCTGTGTAGTTCTACCACCACTTACCTCTCATGTAGTCTAGGTATCTGACTTCAAAGGAAAGAGTAGATTATCAGGATTCTTTAGCCTCCCTCTTTCCAGGGAACATAGAAGAAAGTTTAGTCTTCTATGACTTCACCCTGAAGTTTTGCTAGAAAGGAAGTGAAGGAAAGTGGATTGTAGGAGCTACAGTTCAAGTATCTTGAGACCCAAGGCTCCTTCCTGTATGGGTTGTTCTCTGATAAACTATGTTTTAGTAGAATCATAGAATGGCTTGGGTTGGAAGGGACCTCAAGGATCATCATGTTCCAACCCCTCTGCTGCGGGCAGAGTTGCCAACCACTTGATCAAGTACTAGATTAGATTGCCCAGGGTGCCATCCAACCTAGCCTTGAACACCTTCAGGGACAGGGCCTCCACAACCTCTCTGAGCAGCCTGTTCCTGCACCTCACCACACTCTCAGTGAAAAGCTTCTCTTACATCTAATCTAAATCTCCCCTCCTTTAGGCTAACACCACTCCCCCTTGACCTGTAACTATCTACCCATGCAAAAAGTTGATTTATTTCCTCTTTATAAGCTCCCTTTAAATATTGGAAGGCAGTAAGGAGGTCTCCCCAGAGTCTTCTCCAAGAGAAACAAGCCCAGCTCCCCCAGCCCATCTTCGAAGAAGAGGTGCTCCAGCCCTCTGATCATCTTCCTAGCCTCCTCTGGATCCTCTCCAAAAGGTCCATATCTTTCCTGTGTTGGGGGCCCCAGGTCTGGATGCAGTACTCCAAATGGGTCCTCACAATGGCAGAGTAGATGGGGACAATCACCTCCCTTAACCTGCTGCACACCCGTCTTCTGACATAGCCCAGGATACTGTTGGCCTTCCAGGCTGTATGCACACAGTGCTGGCTCATGTTAAGTTTTTCATCTACCAGGACCTGTAAATCCTCCTCAGCAGGGATACTTCTAAGTTCTTCTTCTCCCAGTCTGTAAATGTATCTGGGATTACCCCAACCCAAGTGCAAAACCTCACATTTTGCTTTGTTGAGACTCCTTAGGTTCACAAGGGCCCATTTTTCAAGTTTATGAATGTCCCTCTAAATGGCAGCCCTTTCTTTTGCCGTATCAACTGCACCAGTCAGCTTGGTACCATCAGCAAACTTATGAGAGTGCACCTGATCCCACTGTCTCTGTGACTGATAATTTAAGAGTAATTAAATAATTGAAAAATCCCAAGAGAGACCCGTAGGGACACCGCTCATCACTAGCCTCCATCTGGGCATAGAGCCATTGACCACAACCCTCTGGCAGTAACCTTTCAACCATTTTCACAGCTTATCACATATTTGCGTCTTGGTCTTGTATGAGGACTGCAGTAGGGGCTGAGGAATTAGATAGGAGTTTCATACTAAAAATAGGAATGCAAACAAGTTTAAAACAGTTAATGTGGTAGCCTTTTAAATGGAATTTGGGTATTTGGTTTTCTCATGAAAAAGAATGGGTGCTTCAAGAGAAATACACATTTTTTGCATTAATAAATTTATTTGCAATCAGATTTCCAGGTTTAAATTTTACCTATAGAAAATTCTGATTATCCCCAGGTCACCACTTTCCAAAGGCCATATGCATTTATTGGAGAGCAAGTTGGGGTGATGGGGGTAGAAAGAAGAATGTTTCAGAAAATAAACTAGTACTAATGATAGAACTTTTCAATTCCCCTCAACGTCTTATGTGCACATGTGATTTCAAGCCTGAACTTCAGGTAATAAAACATATAGCCTGATGAGGAACAGTGGGATAGTTTGACAAACAGCTCAAAAGCACTTTATTACTTAGTCTCTTATACTATGTAAAAACAAGCTGTCCACAAACCTCAGAAGTTTTGCAGAGAAAGACACCCAGCACATGGCTAGTTTGAGCCAGAAAAAAATAAAGCAAAATAAATTCTCTGTCATAACAAGATAACCAATACATAAGGTTAGTACCCTAACCTATCTAATTAGTTATATAGTCACTGCCATTCTCAGCAATGTTCATAAAATTCTACTCAATTAAAAAAAATCATAGGAGGTCACATATCTATCCAATTAATACCCTGGAATAGCAGATAATACAAGTCTTCTAGCTATCATACTAGGAAATACATCTTTTTGTTTATCTTATGTCTTCTTTCAGAAAAATACAAGCAAATTAGGAAAAAAGTATATAGTCCTACATAGACCATATCTATTACCAAATAATTCTAATGAATTTTGGTGTTTAATATCTCATATCAGCTCCAGGAAAAAAAAAAAAAAAAAAAAAAAAAGAACAGTAGAACAACTGGATTCTTTGATTCTTTGCCCCAGTGATGAGACATTAAAAAACCTGAGCATATGTACTTGAGAATTTAACATTTATATCTATGCTTACGACCAGTAGACAGTGCTTGTAGAACAGCTTGATCTCTGACAAATACTGAGGTACACTGAAGGGTCCACTGCATCTAATATGAAAAGCAATCCTTATGCCATATGCACACTACCACAGTGTATTACATTCTGGGAATTCAGAGATGTAAAGGTTAGATGAACATATAAACAACATGAAAGTGTGAAAGTTTCCCTTATGAGACCCGGGACCAATTAACGTTTTTCAAGGTACAGGTTTGGTTCATTGGCAGCTTCAGCAGATGGACTTTTGCCCTGACCCAGATGAATGTTTAAACAAGTGAACAAAAACGAAAGGAAAGGATGCAGCTCTTTCCATCTGACTTCTAAAAGAACAAAGTGATTTCAGATTTTTAAAAAGAATACAGACAGAAGTTATGATATCTTGGAGGTTATGACATTCTGAGGACATATCTCCCATAAATCCTAGATAAAGAACACACATGACCAACAAAAAAACAAGCAAACAAATAAGCAGAGGGGTTAGTTTTCAAACAGTTTAATTTTAACTAGTTTAAACAACCTCTGAACATTTTTCCTTCCAGAACCTTTTAGGCAATCACCCTTACAAAGATTTGCAGAGGACTATGACACGTAATTGTGCTAGGCATGGTGGGGCCAAATCATTGTCAGAACCCTCCTTAAACAGAAAATATATTCTATAGCAATATTGGCAATAATCTTTACTGTTATACACCAAAGCAGTCATTCTCATATATAAGATGAATAAATTATTTTCAATAATTCATGATAGTTTACAGCAGAATAAGTATTCAAAAGGCTTTCCACCATACAGTGCTCAGGAAATAGCCATCTAAGAAGAATAACCAGAAGTTATCAAAATCTGGTATTGCAGACATCAAAGTAGACAATGTCTTTCGGTGCTAAGTTCACCTACAAAAGTTTTGTGATTAACGTAATTTACCACAGTTATCAGATGTACAACTGTAACTTGTTACAGTAAAAGCTTTTATCTCCTTTGGCACTGTACAATCTCTCAACACAAATGAAATTGCAAAAAATCTTAAAAATCGTAAATTAGAAATCACAAATACCAGTCTGTAGTATGAATACAACTAGCGATGTTTTCTAGCATTGTAATTAATTCACTGTATTCATTTGGAAAGCTATGTTTCATAGCTTATGTTCACAAGATTTACTTGGTGGGCAACCCCCACTGAGGGGCAAAAGGATTGAACACAGCTGAAGACAACTTGGGGGTACTGATGGATGGCAAGTAGACATGAGCCAGTAATGGGCCCTCACAGCCCAGAAAGCCAACTGTATCCTGAGCTGCATCAGAATAAGCATGTCCAGCAGGTCAAGGGAGGTGATCCTGCCCCTCTACTCTGCACCAGTGAGACCTCACATGGAGTACCATGTCCAGAACTGAAGAGACATGGACCTGCTGGAGAACACTGACGAGGGCCACAAAAATGTCCTAAGCCAGATAAGTCCAACTTGCAGCCTCATGTAGCCCAGAAAAGCCTGTCCCACACCACTGTCATGGCAGCTCTGCTCCGCCAAGTGCCATGGCCTCACCCTGGGTGTGCATCCAACACTCAACACCAAGCAAATATCAGTGCACTGTTGTCTCTATCTGAGCTGAAACTAGAGCACAAGGAAGGGTGCAATGCAGTGCCAACTCAAGTGATGGCCATTAACTTTAGGCATTTTGTTACAATGGTGAAACACAGTCTTGTGAACAGCAAAAATATGCAGCTGTGCTTCCCATCGTGATAAAGGAATTTCAGAATAGATCTCAAGATTGTCAAAAAACTCAACTTTTCAGTATATTTGCAAGTACATTTTCAGTTAATGTAAACACATGACTGGTGAATTTTCAAATGGATTGTATAGAGTTGCAGCCAAATTCTCTCTGATCTGAAAGGCACAGAATTATAGAATCATTAAGGTTAGAAAAGACCACTAAAATCATCTAGTCCAACCACTTAAGCTATTTCCCATCACTGCCATATCTACATGGTTCTTGAACACCTCCAGGGATGATGACTCCACCACTTCCCTTGGACGCCCATCCCAGTGCCTGATCACTCTGTCTGAGAAATATATTTTCCTAATATCCAACATGAACTTACCCTGACATGACTTAAGGCTGTCACCTCTCATCCTGTCACTAGCTACCTGGTAGAAGCCACATCCCCTTTCAGGTTGCTGTAGAGACCCTCCTCTTCTCCAAACTAAACAACTCCAGTTCCCTCAGCTGCTCATTGTAAGACTTGTGCTCCAACCCCTTCACCAGTTTTGTTGCCCTTCTTTGGACACACTTCAAGTCCTCTAAGTCTTTCTTGTTTGGAGGGACGCAAAACTGAACTCAATGTGCAGCCTCACCAGAGCTGAGTAAAGGGAAACAATCACTTCCCTGGTTTTGCTGGCTGTACCATTTCTGATGTAAGTTAGGATGTCACTGGCCTTCCTGGACAGATGGACATGTTTCTAGCTCATGTTCAACTGAGCACTGACCCAAACCCCTAGGTCCTTTTACTCTGTGCAACTTTCTGTCCCAAACCTATAGCAATGCTTAGGGTCCTTACCGAAAGACACAACACTTGGTCCTGCTGAACCTCATACAGTCAGCCTCAGCCCACCATTTCAGCCTGTCCAGATCCCTCTGCAGGGCCATCCCAAATTGATGTCTTCTGCAAAGTCACTGAGGGTGCACTCAATTCACTCATCCAGACCATCAATAGAGATATTTAACAGGGCTGGAAGATACTGAACATGCTGCATTTTAATATGCTACCAAGCATGACTTCTTCAGCTGTTAGAACTTAAATAGGTTAAGGCCAGTTATCCAAATAAGACTTAGCATTTGAAACAATTCTTGTACTGTCATTCTCACGCTGACAACTCTACTGCAAGAGTAATAGACTCTGGAAGATGACAGTCAATTAAAAAGTGCATTGCATGAAAAAAAACACAAGCTTATTTTTAAGAAGTATTTGAAACTACAATAATACTTGTATTACTTGAACTCTAACAACATGAATGATCTTTATGCTTGACTTGGCGTTCATGTGTTGCCTTAGTTATAGAAAACCCTGCAGCATCTGAAACACAGATGTTATGCTACAACATTTATAAGCAAGATGAACAATCTTCCCACCCCAAACTGAAAGAAGCAGCACAATGGAAGAATTCTGAAATACCTTTCAGTATATGCTAAAGAATATGCAGATTAAATGCACAGTAAAATCAATCAGAAAATCTGCAAGCAGCATTACAATTTTTTTAATTACGTTCTTTTATTAATCATACAGTACCACAACAAGTTAAAGTTATTTGCTCGTAATACAAAAATAGAACACAGCATAAAATTTATACTGTACTAGGGATCGTGTATTGAATTTAGAAAAATTATATAAAATACCTGATTTTAAATAACACACGAATAGGTACACTCAACCAAATGAATGCAATTACATCTCCCCCAACATGAACACAAACATAAAGAAGAGTTTATTGTTTTACTGTTAACATTCTTCATACTTTAGGTTAAAGCTGTGAGCAAACTAAGTTTTTCAAATTTCTCCTCTCTGCTACTGCTTTCTACCATCAAGCACAGCTGTTCTGAAAGCAATAATGAATAGATTTTTGTACAGTAACATTCACAAGCAGTCACAGAACAGCATTACTGAGACAATCAGCTTAAGGCACCA
>PPHD01006282.1:0-24803 GCA_002909625.1 Bambusicola thoracicus
CAGCACCACACCACATGACAGAAGGCACTGCGCATGAACGCAACCCCTCCCAGCACAAGCCAGCCTCTGAGCCCCCACCTGCCATCCCGCTCCAGTTCACTGCCAGCGGGACTCTGTCTGATATTGATCCCACTCAACTGATCCCCAGTGATCCATAACACATCTGGTGTCCCCAGATAGCTTGGAAATCAGAGTGCTTCTGGGTAGCCACCACATCATGGTGTGGGACCCAATGCCCTCTGCCACTCTGCACCTGTTTCCCCATAGCCCACTTTGGGATGAGCCATACCTGCTCTGCCTGCCTCTGACATCTAAGAGGAGCGATCAGCACTCCCTCTCCTCTGCTACCCCATTTTTAGCTCCATTAGAAGAATCCCTTTAGCCCAACACTTTGTTAGAGCTTGTTCTTGCTGAACTTTATCTTGGTCAACGCAAGGCAAAGCCAAATGCAAAGTCATTAATAACTCATTCTCCAAACTACTCATTGTTTGCCTAACAAAAAGCTAGACATTATATTAAGGTATGCTGTAAACACACCCAGTAATGAGGTATTTGCTCAATTTTTCCTCAATCAAGCATTAATTCTCCAGGAAGTCGAGCGCAGTTTAAGGTCATAGAGGCGGAGTAAAAACGTAGCAAGGAGTCAGGCTAGCTAAATCAGTTCTCTTTCTCCAGTTCCCAGTCATTTACAAATATCTTCACAACAGCCCATGAAAGTCAGAGGGCCAGATTTTCTGCTTGTGTGTGTATTGCAAGGAAATCTGTGCAGGAACGCTGTCAGGAAACCAAATGCTTGCACAAAGCCTTCGCTCAGCAGACAGTTAAAACATTTCCTTTTCTTTCAGTTTATACTTTCCCTTTCAATATTAATAGAATGGGTTGAAAATCTTCCAACAGGGCATTTTCCGTAAGTGAAAGTCAATTTGTGGAAACCCAAACAGTCTGTAAAAGCAATTCAATTTTCACAACACCGCAGTAAAACTGCCTGGCAGCTCTCTAGAAGCAGGGAGCCTGCCTTGCAGGGCTCACCCACTAGGGCAGGCGGGTCCAGAGCAGGTTCCAAATCTGAGCAAAACCAGATTTCTATGTTCTGAGATCTTCCACACGCCAGGATTACCTTTCTTTACCATAGGTGACTTGAGTCCAACGGTGGACCAACTCAAGTCCGCTAGGTGACGTGAGTCCAACAGTGGACTAACATACGACATCCTGGATGTTAAACTGAGTGGAATTTACTGATGTGTGCTCGCTGTTAGAGGCGAAAGGCAAAGAATCACACACACATGCACCAGAAGAAAGCAAAAAGGCTTTGCAAAATTCATCCTGGTAAAACAGTATTAGAAGAAAGATTGAGAAGCAAACATTTGAAATCCCACTGAATACAATCCAGAAAATTGCACCCTGAGGTTTCTGTATAAGGCTCCATATTAGGTAGCTGTGCTATTGCAAAACTTTCACCACTTCCAAGGATTTATGTATCTTCCAAAAAAATGCTTGCACAAAAGAACTACATCTGCAACTCCAACTTCTCTTATGCTCCTTAATAATCGATCCAAACTGGCCCGTGTAAACCACCGACATTCTCCCATAATCAGCAGGCAATCTCAGTGTGACAGCGTGGTGTGAGAAAACTACAAAGATGACCGTTCTGTCTACAATGAAGGAAAATTACATTCTAAGAGACTGGGCAATACTAAGAAAAGATATCCATTTTATAACTAAAAGAAAAGTTTGAACATTCTGAGATTTTAACAATTCTCTTCAAAAATAAACTCTTTATTGAGGTGTAGACAAAGCATTGGAACACGTAAGCGTTCCCAGTGCCAGCAACCTACCTAGATGACACACACCCAAAGATACTATGTGGGCTGGTGGATGAGTTTACTGGATCACACGCAACCAGTCCTGAAAAGCTTGAAGGACATGGGGAAACGGCAGAGGGGAGAACAGCAAACACAACACTTCTGTTTTAAAGGGAAAAAAAAGATCCTGAAAATTACCATCCAGCAAATCAACACACGATGCTTGTACCCATATTAAGGGGAGATGAGGTCACTGAAGAAGTAGCCGTTAATAAAGATTTGCATGGTAAACAGGCTGTACATAAACTCTTGACTGCTTTAGAAGAAGAAAAAGCTCAGAATGTTCTCAGGACAGTTAACTTCTGTGATTCAGGAGCTGTCTGCAGTGAAGCAAAGGAAGTTTGTTAGAGCCCGTATTGCCAGCTCCTAGTACTCAAAAATTGTGAACCGAGTCCGCACAGAATCACAAGGTTGATTGGAAATCGTGTGATTTGCATATAACACAACGTTATTTTGTATAAATGAATATACACGTATATAAAATAAAAACAAAACAACTTCTAACTTCTAATTTTATCAGTCTCAAGACCGCTATGGCTACATCAGTAACTACACCCCTTCTACTCAAGAGCCAGAAATGTACTTATTTCAGTAAGAAATGAGCATCTCACAAGGACCCTATGATTTAGCGCTTAGGAAGCAGCTCAAGTGTTACAAGACCAGGCAACAGCCCCCTAAATGCTGACCAGGCTGACAAGAGCTGGCTTGATACTGGAGCTTGTCAGCAAAGATTTAGTTTTTTTTTCCCCTGCCTTCTGCGGTGTTTTAGTGGAAGCTGCCCATCCAAAGCAGGTTTGATCAGTGTGAGTTCAAAAGTCTGCCTAGAAGGTGCAAATTCCTGCTATGTCAGCTGCTGGGAGAGGACCTTTTCCCACTATCCCTCAGCAGGAGAAACCCCACTGTCAGCCCCGGCCACCTGCTGCAGCTCCTGCTTCCTTTTCACTTCTGTCCTTTCTCTCAACACCGATCTCACTGCCTTGCTCGGTCTCCTGCTGCAGACACAACTCCTCTGCACAGCCCCTCAAAAACACAGATCCTCCATAAGCAGGCCTTGGTGCAGAGGCAGCAACCCCTTCACCATTGGCACTGAGAGCTGCTGCGGCCATGGCTTATCAAATGCTGAGCAGCCTGAACCAAAAGCACCTGTGACTTCAGCATGGGTGAGAAAAGCGTTAACGGATTGCCTTGGCTCGGGGCAATGCACAGCCACGGTTTCACCCAGAACTACACACCAGTCTTTGCAGGAGGATAGGCCTTCAGCTCAGAGAAGTGTAACAAAAATGGCTTCACTTTTAAATTGTCTTTTTCCAAAACGTATTCCTTACATCAGAATCACCCTGGTTTTGCCTCTCCGCCTGTTCAGAAGGAAATGAATCATTCTGCTTTAAGAGACACACTGACAATGAAATATCACAAACACCGTGACTTCCAGCCCGAGACCAATTTCAAACACACCCTGTTGAACACTTGCGAAAAGAAGACACTCAAAACCTACACAGAAAACCCGAAGGGTATAAGACTGAGCAGTGTGAAATTTCACACAGCTCTGTGCTGCCGTATGCAGAAGGCAGCAGCATTTCTCCTCAGCGGAAGCCCCGCCAGCACGCAGTCCATCTGCAGACCTCACCTGGCGCCCGCAGGAGCTGCAGTGCCCGGTGGTAAGGCGCCAGCCACGCCAGCACTTCTCAGGCTTACACAGCACAGTTGAATCACCGTTAAGCAGCAAAGCGACCCAAAGCCCCTTATCTTCAAGCCCCTTTCTCTAATATCGAGATCAGTACATTTAAATTGTTTTTAAAAACTTTAGTTTGCTTTTACAGAAACCACTTTTAATGTAGATGGGAAAAGCGAGCTTGTGGGTCTAGATTCCCTACACTGGCAGCTATTCTTCTGCTGATGGTTTTTTGTTCTCACAGTTCGCTAATTGAAAAAGATTGAAAATCACTTCTCCAGACAACGCTTCAAATCTCAGAGCATGACATAAAAGCCAGGAATCCAAATTTCTCCCAGCAATGCCTAGCTAACAAACTAGCTGCCTAACCCACTGGGAAAGTTTATGCATCCTATCCCCTGCTAACGCTGAGCAGAAATAGGATAATAGCTTGCTTGCGCTAGCAGCTGAGACAACCTTTTATCTCAAGCAGAAACAGTCCACACTCAGGAGCCCCAGACTGATTGTGCATAGAATTATCATTCTTAAATGTCAAAGATCGTCTGTTTTAAATTGAAAAGCGCTATAGAAAAGGAAATGGTAGTAAAAGAATATAGCTAAAGCTGCAAAGCTGAGCACCCAAAAGTTACCAACTGCAAGAACACAGGCAGACCAGACAGAACTCTGAGGGCACAGTGCAGTGGCAACAGGAGAGAAATTGCATGAACTTGTCATACTTCTCTCTCTGTAACTCCGTGCAGTCTGTAAGTTACGCAGGCTACCATTAACACAGAAGTTTGCAGCACCACAAACAGAACCCCTCATACACCGCCAACCCCTGTGCACTGCTCTCCCCTACCACCCACCTTCATCCAGCGATTCATTTACATCACGCAAGTGCAACACGCTACCAGGTTAAATTTGCTAATAAACCAGGATGTGAGCATGTTATACCTACTTAGTATTCAGTTTGCTCTTTTATAAATGATCTGGTAGAGAATCAGGCCCTCCTCTCCCCCTCTAGCCGACTCTCATCTGATTCTAATTCAATTTCTCTGCCTATTGTTTATTTCACCGCTCCCCTGTGAAGTGTCAAATGCTGATGTTCCGTCAGCCCAGAACTGTCGTTTATATTTGTCATTCAGTCCTTGTTAAAAAATAAAACAGGACTGCGCCTGCCTTGGCGCGCTCTGCCTGGGAATTCCCTGTGGTAAAATTAGTCCATTTAGATGGAAAGTTTTGTGTCACTCCCCTGTCTAAATTGGCAGATCTGGCTCTTTTGCAAAAACCAATAAACTGTGAACCTTGATGCATCTGTCAATCAAACTCATATTTCATGAGCAAAGCCAGATGACAACAAAAGCTGGGCAGGCTCCTCCGATTGGCTCTTCTCATTTAGGCATATCAGGAGGCACCTGTCACTCCTCCGGCTCCGCACCGCGCTCGGGGGGACTCCGTTCACGGGGCGCTGAGCCCTTCCTGGGGGCTGGGCTGGGCCGGGAGGAGAAGGAAGGGGGAGTGCAGCTCCTGGGTTGCAATAGATCTGCAGCTTGGCTCTTTCCTCGCGGCTCTGGTGAGAGGTGAGGAACTGGCATCACCTTTTGTTTTGGCCATTTTCTCCCCACATATTAAGTAAAAACTTCATATTCTTGCATTCTGTAGGTTTTATAGTGGTTAAAAAGATAAACTGAGTGTGTGAAAAATGATGTGCTGAGTCTCTGTGGACTGAGTCACAATGCTACAGAGGAGGAGGGGACATATCCTGAAGCCATCCCAAAGCTGCTGCGTGTACCGCACCCTGCACCCACCGCAGCGATGTGCAGGGACTGTGTTCCCACCACTCTGCTCAGCAAGGAGGGACCGTAGCTGGGCACATCGACTGAGTCAGGGAAGTGTTTGCTATATAGGCATGAGAGAGGCACAAAACTGACAGCAAACAGCATCAGCTCACCCAAAGCCCTGGGAGGAGCGGATGAGCTCAGGAGCTGACGGTACTGTAGGAACAGCCCCCTGAGAGTTCAGGCTCAGAGGAAAGAAAAGCTCCCCATGCCCAGTTTTCTCTGGAAAATTCTGAACTCTGCTGTCTGTACCAAAGAATGGTGCAATTTTTTTTACCTACTGTTTCATTTGCACTCAAAAGGAGAATTTAGCCTAATTTTTCAAAGTACAATCATTTGCATATTTGCATTAGGTTGCCACTGAACCGTTCCAGAAACCTGTACTTCCACAGAGCTGCTGCCTGATGACGGATTTATGTCATCTTCTAAGCACCCCGTCACAAACCCCATCTCATGCACCTGCATTTTCTCTCCCTACTTTGTTTTGCTCAGAACAGCTCTGCCATCATATGTCACTTACATTGCTTGCAGATAGCTGTGTAATTCTCTAGGCAGCGCAGCAAGCAGACAGTTCCCTTAAAACCAGACTGGTACATTACTGATCCTCACAGTTCTCCAAGTGGTGAAAATTTTGTGCCTTTGCTCCAGTTAAAGATATATGATACAAGATGAAAATCTCAGCCTTCTTAAACAATCGTGAGTTCATTGGTTTCACCGACCAGTTTCAAGTACAGGCTCAAACAGACAAGACAAAAAGCCAAAGAACTCTTAACGACATTTAAGCTCATTGCATTATTCTTACAGGTGTAGGATAGCATTTATTGCTTACTGAGCGTTTGAGACTGGCCAAACTGGGCATACCAAGGGCTAGTTTTCATGCAATAAAACATTGGCCCTAGTTGTATACCCTAGTTGGTGTACATATACACCTCAGCTGGGCTAAGCACATAAGGTCACAATATGATCTGTACATTCCTGCTTAGGGCTGTGAAAAAAACTGCTGAAATACTGCTGCTAGCAGGCAGCTTCAGGGTACTGAATGAACACACAGAGTGGTACAGCCACGGGCTGCAGTCGTGGAAGGAAATGTTACAGGCCTTAGGCACTGTCATTATGAACCATATTACAAGATCATCTAGAAATACTGAGAAAAGGAGTCCATGTGTTGTGTACTGTGCAAACTAAGACATCATTCCTGTCCTGACCAACCTACTTATAATTAGACAAAACAGCGAGGGGAAGTGACTCATTCAGTGCTGCTCATCTGATCATTGACAGAATGAGAACAACACATCAGCCTCGTCAGAGATCCTCCTCTATGCAGACATGAAGAAAAGCAAAGAGGGACGTTCACCACCAGCCCAGCAGAAGGGTGCTGGGACGTGATCCTGTTCTTAGAAGGGACTAGAGGTGGTTTCTCCTACCCAACTTACTGACATGCTTTGAAAGGTCTGCCACATCCTGAAGGAAATAAAGATAACAAATCTTCAAAACAGGTTTTCTACTCGCTGCATCTTTTACAGCAGGGGAATGCTTGCACAAAATGTAAAGGAAGTCTAAGCAAATCCACTGAAAATGCTGTGACAAAACCTAACAGAAACTTCAGGCTATTACATAGTGGAAAGCAAGCGCTGACAGACAGCTCACAGAAGCACACTGACAGCCCAAAGAAAGGTCATAAAGCTGTTAATACAGGGAGAGGCTTGGCCAAGATTCCCAGACGGAGCTCTCTAAAAAGTAATCTGTATTCAGGGATCTGAACAAAGAGCACAACTTCCCCAGATCACTGACAGCCTAGTCCTTTCCCAGTGCATGAGCTATTTGTTCTTTTTGCAGATGCACTCAGGATTGGAGTGCAATTTCTTTCCATGATTTATCCCAGGTCACTATTCTGCTTTGAGGACTTACTGGCCAGAAATCATTGAGAAACTGGCCCGTCTTCTGAACTGTATTTTGTCAATATTTCAGAAGCTCTGTTTCCACATTTGTGACAGGTCCTTACGGGTGCCAAGTCTGAACCTGGTATGTACATATGCATAGTTCACTATTGTTGCCTTTAAGTTTTACTATAAATCAGAAGGGACTTCAATTATGCCCCTTTCTCAACTATTTCACTGCATTCCCCATCCGTGTGTATCAGGTGATGACCTGTGTTAGATTTAGGTTATTACTGCCTGTAGCAGAAATTCTTTTACTGCTTTGATTTTGTAGAGCAGGTGAGATAGCAGGCTGCTGGCCCCCAACCAGGGGCTGCGCCCCTAATCGCTTCAGCAAAATACACCATAAACAGAAAGCATTTTTTTGGAAAAGGCCATGAAGTACCATTCATGGGAAAAATCCTGGTGTCAAACATGTCTTTTCCTGTGAGGTAACATCTCTGTTACTACTGACTTCCCAGAAAATCCTGCTCCGGGTCAAGATTCCACTAAGTAAATTCCCACCAAAAAGAGAGGAAGCAGAGTGGAAATAAAATCAAAAGGAACTTAAAACAGTCTTTGATTATGGAAACCACGCAGTCTCTTTATCAGTATCTCCAATATTGCTCTGTATCTATTTATATCTTTGGGTATGGATTGTCTGTTGTGATCCATTATTGTTTGTTTATTCATGTGTTTTTCCTCTTCATATGTGTTTTGTTTGTCTGATACAGCAAAAGCAAAAAATCAATAACATTTTTATATGCTCTGAGACCTATTTGCCTTCACAAACTCAGACTGAGAACAAATGTCAGCTGTTCTTTCAGAAGAGGAGACATCAGAATATTTGGGAATTGTGATGAACAATTCACCTAAATTACAGCCCAGACAGAAGAGGTCAAAGAGAGAAGAACGCAGGTTTTAAGAGTCTGAAAACAAAAGCATTATGCATCACCTTTTTGCAACCACGACCCATACCTCCTCTGTGGAGGATATTCCATTCCTAGAACAAAGATGGTTCCTTCAGGCTCCCAAAGTAGTAAATTACTACTCACAGCAGTCTCTGCTATTGCATTCTGGCATGCCCCCAATGTTTGATAATGCATGATACGTACAGCAACCAACCGGACGCAGTTATCTACGGCTCTCAGCTCTAGCAAGGACATTTTAACTTTCTGTCCAAGATTACTGCATTTTCTCAACACTACAGCCACATGGATATTTATCTACTCAAGCCCCTCAAACTCACTGGAAACCTCTGGTTTGGCTCAGTTAATGCCACAATAACAATATGACAAGTTACTTCTGTCACATTCAAAGAGAAAGACCAACTGCAAATTCTTCCCTCTGCAAAGAGAGAATTGGCTAACTCTGTTTATGACAGAGTATCCACTTGGCTAGGAGATTAGTCCTCAGAATTTCCTTTAACCAGCAATACGCAGAACCAGGTAAAGACAAGTTGCTATGGAGATTAGCACCATCTCCCCAACATACTGAGGATTCCTGCTTCTCTTCCAAGATAGGCACTGGTGTTATCTTAGAACACACGTAAGGATCTTTAGGAGCAACAGACTTCCCACAGCTTCAAGTAGAACCAGGAACACAGCAAAGGTTCTCAGGAATCTCTTATCATTGATTAAACAATAAATCTTCCTTACAAATCTCATGTAACTATAAAAAACTCTTGTTCATGATCACAATCTACAACTTTCTACAAACCTCCATTCCAGATTAATCAATTCAAAACAAGGCAAAGTATTTTTTTATCATTCCACTATTTTCCACATTAACCATACAACAACCTTTATCACGTTCTTTTAAGCTCCAGGCAGTAATCTTAGCTGAACAATTCATTTGGAGATCCTTCCAAATTCAAAGCCCTTACATGTCTTCATGAATTTTCTGTTCTGTTTTACAGTTATGCCATTTTCTTACCTTTCTCTGTGCTCTGCGTGGTCTGTTGCTGTGCTGCTCAGGGCATTCTTTGACTTCTGCATCCCCTGGTGTCAGGAAGAGTCTTAATTGGAATTCATCACAATGGTTCCTGAACAGTCCCCTAAAGCCATGCCAGAGGCTTCCTTAACAGAACCATAGCCTGTAGGTAACAAGAACACAAGAAAAAGAAGACACTTGATTAGATTACAAAGCAGCAAATTCAATGCTGATTAAATTTTTTCCCCCAATAGCTTTTATTTTGACCAATTGAATTTATAACCACAGGAAGTCACCAAGATTCCAGAAAAAAACTGAACAGTCTTATAGATTAGCATTCAACAAGCATTCTGGAAAGATATTAGCATTTCTGGGATTAGGCCAACTGCAAGCTGCTTGAGCTCCCAACAAACTGCATATTCCTCCTACATCTGCCCATTGCATGGTTCTTCTGCCTTCCTCTTAAGAATCCATTGAGATTACTACTAGAGATCATAGACCTTACAGATCATGAGCCTGGCCCACTCTTACAAACCCTGTGTTCCTAAATCCATGGATTTAGCATTCAAAGTGAGGAATCAGCCTGTGTCTCTGGCCTACAGTTCTGAGAAACGCTGAAGGAGCTTGTACGTTGATTAATTTCTAAGTTGTCTATATTGCCATCAAGTCTATCTTGTTGCTGTATCTTATAAAAACTTTTCTGTTTCTGTCCCAGTGGCTCAGCAACACAAGTGAAACATGCTCATTTGCTCTATTAATGTGTCCTGTGTCATGTTCACCTGACTGCCTCAGGACAGCCTGATCATAATCACTTTTCTCATAGCTTGATTTGCCTTCTGTATCCACTACTGTCAATCAGAAGTCTGAAGCCAGAAGAGCTTCTCGTGTAAACTGTGCATAAGTGAAACTGGAATCCGGCATTGACTTTTAAGATAGCTGTTTTCAAGTTCATTGCCACAGCTACCCCAGAGGAGACTCCTAGCACACTCTGATCATCTTGTCTGGCCTCTGATATGAGATACCCATAGGGCTGCTCTGAATTAATTTCTGCTGCAGGTTCTGTAGCTAGGGTTGAGCTGGGGAATCTGTTTCAGAGGAACATTCACTACTAAATATAAAGGTTCTAGTGTTGGAAAATATACTGAACCCGAGCTAAAATATTTTGACAGGTGATTACCTGCACTGCTGAAAACACAACACGTTATTTCTGGTTGAATATACCTACTATCAATGCAGAGCTGCTTCACATCTGTTTATACCAGGATGCAGAGCCTTCACTACCAACCCTTATATTCTTCACCCTGGCATTTATAAGCTGTAACATTATTAATCTTGCTCCTATTGAGAAAAAATGCACTTCACAATTAATGTGTATCTAGACTTCATGTCATAGTCTTTATAAAGACTATAAAGACCTTTAACTCCCATACAAGCTCCCTCTCACCAACAATCAAGAATGCTTCTGTTCTGTGGGATCTAGCTAACTGAAAGCTCGTTTCATAGACATCCCCAGTTCAGACTAGTCTCTTCCAGGCACCATAAGCATCTCCCAGGATCTCTGATTTAAGTTTACCTGTTTGTTTGACCTCTGGGCAGAAAAGTCACTGCTTGGGTATTATTGCCACCACTGACGATCTGTGTACATTTTTGTTGTTTGCCTTAACAAACTACAACAAAATGGTGGTCTTCACTTTAAACAGCTTATACTTTAAGGATCCCTTAACAAAAATAGCTACGTTCATGCACTTATTCCATAGAAAGCCATCTCAAGTCATGACTGCTGTTCTGGATCCTCTCAGCTCCAATGGAACTATTTCTAGATTGGACTCACTGCACAACAAATGAGTCACAGCTTTACTGACCTGTTTAACTGCAATGGAAACTTGCTGCAAATGCCTACAGAAGGGGTTGCCTGCACCATTTCCTTGGATACCAAGAGCAGGATAATAAAAGTATTTTAAAGTAAGTCTTCTCTTTACATTTCCTCCTAGTGCTGTAACTATTACTGGCTTTCTGACTTGCAAGGGTCCTACAGTGTCTCTCAAATTCTCCTCTGAAGTTTGCATGTGCCACCTTCCTGCTTCCTACATCTCGCACTCTGCCTGCTCCCACTTAGCACTAGATCTAGTCAGCATCTAGACCATGCTAAGAACTAAATCCATAAGCCAGAGTCGCGACATTTTAATGACAATGCAGTTACAACGTGATTTTAATTATATCAGGAAGTCCTTCATGGTCCCCACCTTGGAAAATGTGAAATGATGTAATTTGAGGCTCTCAAAGCCACACGTGGGATCAGGCACCCCCTTCTGACCCACACTGAGGGAAACTGCAGACCCAAATTGCCAATGTCTTTCTGTAGGATATGACTCCTTGGGTTTCCCTGACCAGCGAACACCAATGTACATTGTGAGAAACTGAATGCCATTCAGCACCTACTGAAACAGTGTTGGGGCATCTATCAGCATGCTGGGGGTTAACTAGATCTGTTCTGAGCTTCCAACCCATTCTGTTATGAGAATAAAGTAGGAATGCGGGTAATACATAGGGAGGCTTGAGGCTGAGTCCCAGAGATAACACAAAACTACTTGCTTTTTCTCAAGTCATTTTTTTCCCAAGCCATCGTGCAAATTGTGGAAAAGCAGCCTCCTGACTCCTGTCACAAGAGAAGCAGCATTCTCTGCCTGCCCCCCACTTCCTCCCATCCTTCTCATGAGTGAGTCACTGCACTGAGTTGGACCGCAGGGAGTCAAGGAGGAACAGGGTTTAACCTCTCTCTCATTTTATTTTTTTAAACAATCTCCTCCTCCACCTCCTCTTTCTTCTCCTCCTCTTCTTCCTCATCCTCCCACCCGCCCCCACCCTGTCCATCTCCCCTCATCCCACTCGCACACTACTCCCCCCCTTTACCGGTATCCAACACTGTCAACCCAAACACATGATAAATTGCCCTGTCAACAGAATTCATTCAGGGACCAATTAATTCCACAGAAATGAACCAGGAGCCATCAGTTGCTGAAAAACTCCAAGTGCAGGGAGCGAGGAAGCTAGCTTTGTGAGAGAGAGAGAGAGAGAGAGAGAGAGAGAGAGGCTTGGGAAGTTAGTCTGACAGAAATTGGTCATTTAATGCTTAAGTGCACCGTAGACAGCCCTGTCATAGCAGCCGGCATGGCAAAAACTCCCCCAGTGCTTTATTTATTAATTATGTGGAGCAGCACGGGGGTCACTTCACTGTCTCGATACAGACTCATCAACTTTACTTCTTGTCACCGGAGGAGGTCCCTCAGCATGTGGGACAGCGGGCCACATCGCGGTTCTGCCTCTGCCACCCTGCTACGACACAGCCTGAAGCAAGTTTGCAGGAGCAACACCTGTGCCCTCAGCACGAGTGGGCAGCGGCAGGCGGGGCGGCAAGAACGGCACAAGTGGGAGCAAACCATCATCCTGCTGCTGCCCGGCTCCAGAGCAGAGGTGGTGGGAGCCTGGAGATTTCATTTGCAAAGCTTCCTCATTATCCTCCTTCACATTCTCCTTAGCCATGATGCCTGCAAAAATCTGACAGCAGTTAGGCTGCTGATGTATTATGAGTACTGCCTATCCTGCTGATCAATAGCGTCTCACCGCTCCGCGCTCTATTCCCTCAGCTGTCTTTGCTATCCGCTACTGCTTGACTCATAGCTGTGAGCTCTCTGAGGGCAGGACCATCTTTCTCCTCTGTGCCAGAACAGCACCAGGCAACGCCCAATCCTGATCTCTGAGGAGCACTCCTGAAGTGCTCGATAGCAACAGACATAATTGTTCTGTCCTTTCATAGAACCAAAGAAAATAAGGCTGGAGAGGACTGCAGGAAATCACCAAGGCCATCCGGACCACATCCCTGCCAAGGCAGGATCAACCAGAGTCGAACTATTTCTAAATCTTTTTGTCTAGCTCCTTTGTCATGCCCCTTTCCACCCTGCTGTGTGTTTAGGACTTGAAAACATTCATTTCCCCCTGAGAAGTAAACATGAAGCCAGGCCTTGAGATGTACCTCCACGTTTAAGCAAGAAACAGAATTATGTCCCCATCATTTGGCAGAGATGAACAAGTGAGGCACATGCTGCTTTTCACATTCTCCTACTGGTTGGAAAGCAGTCAGATGCATTCTGGAGTAATTCAGTATAACATGTATTTCCCAGTATTTCCTGATCCTCCATATAAAAGCTCAAGAACACAAAGAAATCCTGGCAGTGATGTCGTGCTGGCAGGGCTTATCCATACAGCACAGTGAAAAGAGACCCTTCTCCCTCCACACCTGATTCACAGCCATTAGGGTTGGAAAAGACCTCTGAGATCATCTAGTCCAGCACCAACCCGCCCCCACCATGCCCACTAACCACGTACCTCAGTGCCACATCTGCTCTTTTCTTGAACACCTCCCTGGGCAGGCTGTGCCAGTGCACTGCCACTCTATCCAAGAAGAAATATCTCAATATCTAACCTGAACTTCTCCTGGCCCTACTTATGGCCAAAACCTCTCATCCTTTTACCAGATTAGCAGCAACCAGCAAAGCCATGGTGTATGACTGCTTCCAGAACACGTTATCTGCTCCAGTGCCTGGACATGAATTGTGCTTCAAAATTTTGGGTTCCCGGACTGGATTTTTCAGCTTTTGGGAATGTTCAGATATGGGGCTTAAGTACATTTCTTCTACAGGTGTCCCTCTGTGAGCATGTCTGTCCCCCCATGCTGATCAGTGCATTGGGCACACATAAATGGCAGCAATAGCCTGAATGGAGGGAACACTGCAGTTGCATCTTGGTGAAAATCCATCGCCTTCACCTGTCCCAGCCCCAGCATGGTCAGCTGTAAGGCATAAAATCCTTATGTCGCCCTGTGCCACAGCAAACCCAGGGCAGGACAAGTTAGCAGATCACACACACCTTTCAATTTTCTAAGAGAGGTTCTGGTTTTTCACAGCACATCAGCTACAGGTTACCGTGACAAACTACAAGTGCACCCTGCCACGTTGAAGCTACCAGTCAAAGCCCCACTAGACAGCTTCCCTGAGCCTGGAGCAGCCTGATGCAGTCACAGCTTCACAACCACTGGCCCCCACTCTTCCTGTGAGCCCTCCAGAACATTGGGAACACCTGTGCTGGTGTCCTCAGAAGAGAGATGCCTCACGTAAGCACGGAAAGATCCTGTTCTGTGTTTAAGACCCAATGAGACCTCTAAAGAGTGCATGTGGAACAACAAAAGACTCAAAGTGAACACTCGATGACAGCCTGTATTTATGTGTCTATCTGCATCTGTATTTATGACTCCTTTCTCTCAGTACTTACTCAGTAACTGATAAATCTCAGCGTGTTATGGAAGACAGAGCCTGATGAGGAAACTCAGCTGACAAAGGACTATTCCAACCACATGGGGCCTTATACAGCCCTTCCAAGCATTTCTCAATCAGGCTTTAAGGAGTCTGTTAGCATTCATTTTATACTACTAACCACTATTTCATACAGAAATTTAAATGGAAAATGTTTTCTATTCTTTACTTTCGCATGAGAAGAAGAAGTGAATCTCGTGTTTCAGCCAGTGAGCAACACACGTAGGCACAGATGTGTTCAGCTGACCCATGGGACGTGTGCAGGCAGTACCTGTACCCCAGCTCAGGGCACAGGCACAGAAGCAGGAGCTGCTCCCTGCAGTTTCTGTAGCCATTACAGTGCAGCACTTGGCCAAAGAAGTCATTTTTACAGTGGAAAATAACATAATTCTCTCCAATTACAGCTTGTATGTTGTATTATCACAACTTTCACCATACTATAACTACTTTGGAACAGGAGCCCCCAGTGCCCAGATACCAAAAGTAATGCTGAGGTCACTCAGACTCTGTGGCCATTCTATAAAAAACTGTAATAACAGATAAATATTTTTAAATATTCCTACTTGGTGCCAGAAATAATCTACACCTTCACAGAGCAGAGATGACAGGATAAATCAGATATGAAATAGTTTTGATACAGAGGACCTAAGAATAATCAGGTCAGAAAATTTACTTTTGTCTTGGGACAGACTGTTAGGGAGCTGCTGATTGCCTTTGCTGTTCAAGACGACAGTTAATAAAGATAAAACGTGTTCTGTAGAACAGAAGGATATTTCAGTCTTGCAGGATGGCCCTGTGTTCTGCTGTAACAAGGTTGTGCCACGCTCTGTCCTCATCGAACTCACTTTGCAGGCCAGAGAACTCAGCAAGTCCCCGCACTGCAGTTCTGCCGTGAAGCCGCAGAGCAGTCAGTGCTTTGTACTGTCCCTCCCTATGCATGCTTCTTTCCCAAAGCATCACATCCTGGCAGTAGGTAGCTACTTGCCTCTCTGAGCTCCAAGACAACCAACTAACAGTTCTCAGTTCTCAATCTGAAATTACCACACCACTTCACTGCCCATCGGGTGCCCTGTGCTGCAGTCAATAACAATTCATGGGAGAGGGATCAGGCACAGCCTTCTTCCTGCTTGAGGATGCTGGGTGGCACAGAGTGCTATGCACCGCTGCTCTCACAGCACAAGAGTCAGTGCTGGGACTGCATCACTTCTACAGAGAGGTTTGCAGCATCATGGCACAAAAGAGCACACACTGCCCTTGTCCTGGAAATCTCAAGTTGACATTACCTTAGTTGGTTCTTTTAGACTTAGTAGAATGCTCTTCCCTGTGATATGAACTCAACACTGCCCAGAGGGCACTCAGCAGCTGTCCTTCAGCTACCACTTTCTATATAACCAGCTCATGGGGAAGGCAGCACCATAGCACCAGCACTGCTCACCCGGGATGCAAAGAACCTCCTGAATCCTGAAAGAGGGGAAGGTCCACACAGTCCGAGCCTGTAAGTGAAAACCTGGTGTAACAGAGACCTGCTGCAACAAAGGTGGCAGGAGCTGCAGGCACTGTGTACAGCAGGAGCCCCGCTTTAGCCCTGGAGCTTAGGAGTGCTTGTTTTCCAGCAGGTGAAGCCAAGCTGCCTTCGCTTTGTGCATGATGTGTGCTTTCAAAGAGCACCTGAATAATTGATCTGAGTGTGGACGGACACCAACATGACCTGTTTCCAGAGCCAGCTGGGAAGCAGCATTCCTGGCACTTCTCACCCCTCACCACCTCCCCTTGACACCTGATCTCAGGCTGGCAGCTGCCCCAGCTCCCGTTGCGTTGCAGCTCAGCGCAGCATGTGGTGCAGTGTGGACCCCTCAGCTCACAGCCTGTGTTATGTGTTCACCACTTCATCAGCACAGTGCGGCATGAGAGCAGACACTGCTCCACAGCAGTCCTCCTTCCAAGGACAGAAAGGATTGCCCCTTTGGGGGGAAAAGCTCTGTTCCCCACAGCTCGACTGCAATCCTCTCCAATCCAGACGCAAAGATCTGTGCAAGGAGCACTAGGAGCCTGCCCCTGAGCTGAGACAGAGCCAAAGCAGGGTAGGCCTTTTGTATGCAGCCAGAAGAGGAAGACAAGGCCTTTTGCTAAGCCTATATGGTCCTCATATTGCTCCCATCTTTCTCAGATAATTCTATATATTCAGTCAGGTTTTGTTCAGCCTGTTGAAATTTATTCCTGACCTGATGGGGACCATCTATGATTTACATCAGCACAACCAATAGCACAATCCGGCCCTATAAAGCTACAAGGCATATACTTCTCACAGAGCATTCGGTTTGTGGGGTAACAGTGACTCGATGCTACACCGGTGCCTCAATTTTGCTTGAACACACAAAGAACATGGCAAAAATTCCTTTAGTCTAGTTTACTTTAGCAGAATACTTATTGATTTATACCATCATGAGCAAAGTGAGAATCCCAGTGAGTAAACACATATGCTCAGTGAGACAGAGCAATTTTTTAGTCACTTCCCTACTACCACTCCATAAAGCATACTTCTTTCTCCCTCTCTGAATAAACAGTAAACTACAATATCACCCATGAAAGTCTTTCCAGTGTCAATATATTGCCCTCTACCAAGCTGTATGCCTAGATCATATAATGCTAAGGAGCTGGTCTGCTATTCTTCCCTTCCACTGGACTCTGTGTGCGTGTGTTCTCATTCAAAGGGGTGAGGATGAAACAGAAAAATACCAAGAGTGTAACTATAGGGTCCACATGCACCTCCGCCATACAAACAAGGCATGATACAATTCCTCCTGACCACAGTAACTGCCTTTCTGGCAGCTTTCTAAGGGCACATCTGAATGGGCCTCAACAGCAGTTTCCAAGGTCTGTGCAGGCACTGCTGCAGTTGGCCTCAGGCTGATGAAGAACTTCCCAGAAACACAGAACCAGGCCCATTTTACAGCTGGGGAGCAGAGGCATAGGAATTAATTACTGTGTGCACCGTTACACAGCAGCTCATAGCTCAGCAGAGAATCGAAGTAATGTCACTTGTATGCCATTTAATGTCACTTAGTATTTGATCCGCTAGGCTGTTCTTCCCACAGCTGATCACCCTTCTGTATGCAAATCAGCCATACAGCTGGAGGAGAGGCGCTGCAAGCTCACATCTTGAGAGCAGGAAAGAAACTGCTGAAGAAGTCTCACAAAGAGAACAATGTGTCTGGCACAGTCTGCACCAGGGAAAATACACTGTCATTAGCTGCCGAACGTGCAGAGGTATGGAAACCTGTCCTTGTAACGCTCATAGCTTGGCTCCCTCAACTTTCATCACCTTTCAGGCAAGTGGTGACGTGTCTGAGTCCAGAAGTGGGACTGAACTGAGCACCCTTCAGGACCAGGACTAGATTTCTGCTGTGCTGTGTACTGCTTGTGCAGCAGGGCTCTAGTTGCTGCTCTTTCAGGAATACCAGATATGATAACTCACAGTGGGCTGGACAGGATGGGGACATCCAGAGATACCTCTCGAGCCTTTTTTGTGCACAAATTACCTATCACAGAATGACAAATTCCATAGAATGAGACTCTGTTCCTTGAGGAGGAGAGAGATTTTAAGTAGGAGTTAGGGGACAGAATTACTGCTTAGTCCTGGAAAGCTAAGACATACAGGCAATGCTGTCTGAACGTGCTGCCCCAGTCAAGCCCATGAGTCTATCCAAAGGAATGCCATCCCACACACAGCACCTGTGAGACCACGGTTAAACAGCAACGATGTGCAGCTTTGCTAAGAGGGAAAGCAACGGGTACTAAAACGCTGAGCTGTTTTTCTTTGAAGAAATCAAGTGTGCTTCAAAGATAACAGGCCATGAAGATTAAGCTTCTAGAGCACCAAAGGAGAAAAGCAGATGGAGGCACCAGTGCTGCCGCAGCAGAACGCACAGCGATGCTGAAAGGCTGGAGATTTTATCAGGCCCCTCTCAAGAAGGACTGTAGGTTTCAGCTGCATAAGGTGAAGAGAGGTAAAGAGGAAAGAAATGGGAGGAACGTGAGGTAAAAGGATTTCATTAATTACCAGAGATTAATTAGCACCATAAAAGCAGGCAGCACGGATTACAGCAACTGTCAGCAAAGAGCAGTGACAGCTGCAGCAGGGATGGCCGGCCACACGGGCCCCCAGCCACAGCCAGCTCCCACCACAGGCCGGCTCCCAGCCCACAGGGCTCCCAGCACGAGGGCTGAGTTGGGGCACAGATCGCGTCCCGACAGGGGAATGAGCTGGTGCCCATCTCTACAATTCCATGTCACCTTGAGCAAGTCACTGATCCCGCTATGCTCCAGTTCCTGAAACACGGAGATAACTTCTCTGAACTGCCAATTTAAATTGTAAGACCTTTGGGGCAGAGAGTAAAGCGCACACTTTATTATATTTATAAGGGAGCAGTAAGCGTTAAAGGAGCACCGCAGTAAAGAGCTGGTCACCAGAGTCCACTGGTAGGTGCATACACCTAAAGCCAGGGGGCAAAAAGCTCGTGCACACTTCCCTTGGAAAATTGACCTTTGATATCAGTAAAGTATTTCATAGTTTCCACCACATCAGAGGCATTTGTAAACTCTAAACACTTGGAATATTTTTTTCCTGACAATATTTTTTTCCAGCCATACTTGTTTGCATTTTCACTGAAAACATTTTCACTGCAACGTTGTCTTTCTTTTGATCGGAATGCAGAAAGGCCCTAAAAAAACACACCGTTGGATTTTGCCAAAGTGAAGTATTTATATTGCCCTCAAATAGCTCCATTCATTTCAATCAAAACTTCTCAAAATCCACTCCTGTCTTAGATCTCAGCACATTTTCTGACGTATTACAATTCCTAAGAAACCTTATAGTTAAGCCATCATTTATAACCACCTTCAGCACATTCGGTTGTGGCACCACCAATAACACACACTATTAATGTCCAAAGCATCTTTGTCTTTTCTATTTAGTATTTATGAATCCCGCGAAAAAAATTATTTGGAAGCCTATGTTGATATATGCTATGGAGTGAGGTTACATATACACACAGCACCAAGAGTTCTGAGCTCTCCTGTAAGTTCCATTTGATCCTTAAAACCACAGCAGGTACTTCATTCAGTGTGTGTGAGAAGCAGAGAATAGAAACCTCGGGGGCGGGTGCCCTGAAAGACGCCTGCTCTCAGCCCTCTGACACAAAGACACAGACATGGCCTGGTAGAAATTTCTTGCCTACTCATTGCCTCAGATCCTCCACATACAAACTGAAGAAAATATCTAATCTTGCTTCATGATATACTGTTGGATCAAACGTGTCTACAACTGCAGGGATAAGAGAAGCTCGGAAGGGAAGCAAAACGCAATTAAAATAGAGTTGGTGTCTCCTAGCATAGAAATACATGCAGACTCCCTTCAAAAATCAGGATGTTCCAAACAGCCTTGAGAACCTCCAAAGAGAGAATGCAGCAGGTCACACGTCAGCTGGACACTGACATGGAGGAAAGAAATGTGAAAACTGCTGTCTCGCTGCCACCTACCCTACAGTGTCTGAGGAACCACTCAAGCACAGGATGGAGAGCCAGGAGATTAAGTTGCCATTTACTATGTGACATTGGGTGAGTCATTTTTCTTTCCCCATATCTCAGTTTACCCAATGGCAAGAAGGAAAGGAACGGAGGAACTGGAAGAGTCTCCTCTCCCCTTTATCCTAAGCATGTGGTTTGCCAAAACAGTGCATCATATGTGCCTCCTGGTCCAGCCTCCTGCTAAAAAGAGGCTCCCTGCTCCATTACAGTGCTGGAGCTAGCAGCCCTGCAAGGCTCCGTGCCTGTCTGCCACACTCAGGCAGCCATCTCAGCACACAGTCAGACCCTGGGCTGCTCCAGTCTATTTTATCACAATTTACTCGGTAACAGGTTACAAATGTGGCATCTGATGAAAATAATGAGCCTTGATGTCACTTAGTGCACAAGACTCCCTGAGTGTGTGCAGGGAATAGCAAACGAGAGCCAGGCCAGCCTCCCTGCAGGTGCCAGCGCAGTCTGTCCTGTGGTGAGGGGATGCTGCTGTGTTCTACCCTGCCCAGCAAGCTCAGCCATGGCCATGCTTCGTGCCACCAAGGTCAGCCCCATGGCAGCCTGCAGCAGGGCCTCTCTCCCTAGAGAGAGGGCTCAGGCAGCAGCCCACAGGCCAGGCCTCAGGTACCCCAGCCATGCATCCAGGAGCACGCATCTCCCACATGCAGAAGCCCAAATCTGCCAAGGGCAGGAGCTGGCCCACTGTGAGGAAATGCTCCCTCTTCAGGTCTTAACACTATTAAGTAGGAAGGTGGATATTTTCTGTGCAAAAAAAAGTCTCACTGAAAATCAAGAAGAAAGATATCCAGCTCCTAGGTGACTAAGGAGCATTCAGAGGTGGAGAAACCAAGCTGTGCTGAAGACTTGTGAGGTGTCCCTGACCAAATCCCAGCACCCTTCCAAGTCTTGGTTTTCTTGCTACTGAATGAAGATGAAAGCATCCCTCTGCTGTAAGGGATAGCCTAGGAGGGCACCTGTGATAGAGACAGCCTGGTGCTATAGACAAAGATGAGGGACCTGGCAGCTGGTGGCACAGAGAGAAGGGTCAGAGATGATGTCATAACCATGGCAAAGAACAAAGGTTAAATCAGATACAGGAGTGAAAGTGTAAAATGAAAAGGGAAAGATAGTGGAACAGAGTTAGGGCACACAGTTTTCCACTGATGTTTCAGAGTTTTGTAATTTTCATCTTTTTTTCTTATAGCTAAGATTTACCAGAGAGTTTCAAAGCTTTCGCTTGAAGCAAAAACAAATAAACAACAAAACCCAATATGCTTCCAGACAGAGAAGTAGGACAAAAGCCATTCTCCTGGAGGCAGTATTTTTGGATGCCCAGGCTAAGCATCTTGACCAAGTGTCTGACCAGATACTGTGCCTGGAAAGAGCTAAATTTAAGCACTTGAAAATTCCCTGCTCAAGAGAGAGGGGTCTTTTAGCCTCAACATTTACTAGCATCACTATTTAGATTTTGTTTCAATATAAGATACACGCCACTGCTATATGCACTCACTCATGGGAGTGAGGTGTGGTATGAAAAAAATCACTCAGTCTTCTTTGTATAACATAATCAATGTAAAGAGTCATTCAGTGTGCAGAAGGCTCTTACAATACCAGTGCTGGACTAAGGGGCGAGAGGTAAGGGCTCCAGTCCCTATTTCTGCTCCTGCTTGTACTTCAGCATTCACATCTCGACTTCCTGTGCATAAGGGGATACAGTCTTTCCAGATCCCAGAGCATTTGGATTATGCATCCCTGGGGATATAATCTGCATTTTTTTTTCTTCTCTTTCCTTTTTTAAAACACAAAACCAAACAAAAAGCCATAAAACCTATCATGACAAGGGCTCTGATCTCATGAGAGCTTTTCATCACTACTGTAATATAAACACTCACCCCACTCCTCTCATTAAAATCCCAGCCTCTTCCCCAGAGCTTCATCACTGCTCATAGTCAGGTCACTGCACATCGCCTGTGTGGAAAGGAAAATGGCAGCAGGACAAGAAAGGGTGGTTGAGGACACTCTGAGTACTCATGTTTGTTGAATTGGTCACAGTGACACCTAGCTTTGCTTTCCTGAGTTGACAGCGTAAGGCACTCGAGAAACGCAAACAATTTATTTTGATGTGCATTATCTTGCACTGAGTCTAACACAGAACTGAGTATGAACAAGGTACATGAGAGCTTTTCAATCTGGCAGAGAAACAGGAAAGAGTGGCTGGAAGTTAAAATGCAGACAAATTCAAATGAAAAATACAGCCCACAGTTTTATCTTACAGTGATTAGCTATTGGATATAATGAACTCTCACTCTATGACTTCTGTCACAAGGGACGCAGGAAGGCAGAGTTCATGATTTCAGGATTCCTTCCCTGTGTAAATCTATTCAGTTCTGAATATTCATCTACTTTTGTCAGATTCCTCAGAAGTTCCTTGCCATTTTTTTTCTTGGACTTGATCATCATACCCCTATGATACATACAGGCTCCTGTTCTCTTTGTTCAGGTCATCAGCAAATAAGTAAATAAATAAAACTAATCCTGGCACTGCTACAGAATGGCCTGTTTTGCCTGAATACTCCTTTCAGTAACATATGAGTTCTCATCACAACCCTCTTCAGCCTGTTTCCAATTGGATTCTTATATTTGGAGGAAAAGGTTTTTCTATCACCACTGTCATATACAGGGCTCTCTGGGATACGGTAGCCAAGGCATTTTCTCTATATGTCCATCCACAGACATCTGAGAGCTCTCCATCTGTAAGGAAGTCTGAGCATTTCTACTTTGCAGATGTAAAAGCATGCCACAAGAGACCGATGTCCAGATGTAAAAAAGCCTTTAAACATCTAATTGTCACAGATCTCAGTGCTGAGTTACTCTTACAGATAAGAACTCAAATGACTTTGCAGGAACAGAACTCTACTTACAAATCCTATGGCTTAGCCAAAGCGCCTTGGAAGCACAAAAATAGACTCTGACTCCAGAGAGCCTCCATGTTCCTCTACGTACAACACTGTGCAGTCAAAAACCAGACAGAAGAATGCCAGCAGTAGCTTCCTTCCTTCTTCTCTTCCAAACAGCTACGTAAACTACCACATAGCCAAGGCCAGCTCAACTCAGTGCACCCATGGAGCAGCTTTCTCTCTCTCTCTCCATCCTGCAACCCCTAACCCCCGGGGCCTGCTGACTGCGACAGATAGGAAAGCTCTCTGCAGCAGTGTGTCTGCTCGAATGTTTTTTAATTATCTCTGGAAAGTATGGACTGTGTATCATCATTAACTGGACTAAACACTGACGGTCAGTGAGTCAGGTACCAGTAAACGGTGCAATTAACAGCCAGAGGAGAGAAGTGTATTCAATCTGAAAGCTTTCTTTCTCAATCCATCTCCACTCATCACCCAAAGTGCTGAGCAGCGGACTTTTACTTTCAATTACATTAATCAGGTTAATTCCAAGTTAAAGTCAACATTTTAATCAAGAGGCAGCAAACTCGTGCAGGGAAGTAGAGGGCTGAGGCAAAGAAAAGAGGGAAAGGAAGGGCAAGAGGCAAGTGGGGGAGGGAAGGAAAGAAGAAAGGACAGAAGATGCAGGGAGAGAAAGCAGGACATTAGGGTGCTGAACACTGCTGAAACAATTGACTACGATGAGTAAGTAAGGCCTAAGGTTTTATGCTGGACCTTTAAGTTAAAGGGGGTTAGCATTTACCCCTCTGTAACTTTGGAATGCTGGCTTGTTGCAGGAGGAAATTTGTAATGTAGATCAGAGCAGCCTCAGAAGTGCTGTACTTTATAGCATGGACTGTCCAGACAAACATCTCTTCTGAAGCATCCGTAGCAGCCTGAGTTGCAGACCCATCACACTATGACTCCTATTTGCCCTGGCATAGCTCTCCTACATGCCCTGTAATGCATAAAAATATGGCACGCATAAAAACCATCATACCAAATAGAAATTCCAGCAGTACCTGCAGTTGAATCAATTGCATTAACACTGCTGGGATATCCAGTAGTGCATAGCTCAGATACTAGTGACTAGAAAATATGGCCTCACATGTTTTAAAGAAGCCTGTTCTTCACCTGTTGTATGTCATTGGTAGAGATTTTTAACTAAATGAAGGGAGAGAAATGTTCAACTTTCTGGTTCTTCTGAAATCCAATGAAAGTCCAATTTTGTTTAGCTCCTTTACAGGCCCAAGTGATCCATATCTGCAAAGGACACCGCAGAACGGATGCTGGAAGGTTCACCTGGGCTGAAGGTCCTCACTGCTCTAAGGAGAATCTCTGGAGTGAGATCCTAAGTGACTCAGTTCTGTTTCTGGCCCAACACACCCTTTCTTTCACAATCACATTAGTTCACAGCTTACATAGAAGTTTGAGGTTCAGATCCTGCCCTGCAGAGCCCTACTGAGAACTGAGGAGCAGCCTTGTCAAGCGCAGCATTTGGTGACAGTGACCCGGGTGGTGAAGCTGTCAGTCCCAGCCCAACCCCCAGGAGATGCTCCCAGTGGAGTATCCTGGTGTGGCAGAGCTTCCCCCAGAGCAAACTCTGTCAGCTCTCTGCTCACAGCGCAATGCCAGTCTCTCCTCTTAGGCTTGGCCAAGAAATAAGAGGAAGATTCAGGAGACAGGAAAAGAGAAGCTGGAAGAAAAGCCACTTTCCCTAGAGAG
>PPHD01006283.1:0-10176 GCA_002909625.1 Bambusicola thoracicus
TTTTTTTTTTTTTTTTTCCTGCTGGAATGAAACTTCAGCCATTAGAAATGTTTCCGCTTGTTCCTGCATTGGGTCCACCCCAAAACCACGAATTGATGAGTTCAGCCACTATCATTTCCCAACTTACAGCTCTGTGAAGGAAGTGATTTCACATTGAATTCTAATTTCATCCGCAAGGGCTTTAGACCTTATATAATTGAAACACCTCAATCCTCTTCAAATTAGAAAAGCAAATTGTTACGTATCCTAAGTAGGTGCTTTTCACCCTGATGACAGTCGCTTAGATGATTTATGACATACATTATTTTATATCAAAGTACAATGAAATAGGCATTACCAAAGGTAATCTGGGTAATGTCTGAAAAGGGATCTCAAACCTCAGTGCAACAATGAATGCAGTATTTAAAATGCAAAACCCAAAGACATTATTATGGTTTTGATTTCTTATGCCACAGCTTCTCCTGATCTGTTATATTAGTGCAGCAGTACAAAGGATGTTTTGGATATATTTTGCTAAGATAACACTGGGAAAAAATGAAATATAAAGTCAGATTTTATGCAGAAATTGTTATCAAAGGGATGATAAAATAAAACTGCATAATCGCAAGGAAAAACAATTGATGGTGTACAAACCAAAATATATTGAACTCGTGGAACACGCTCATTTCCAGCTCTTAAGCTCTTGCATTATTAAAATGCATAATAAAATAAAATGCTCAGATAATGTATAAACAAATCAGGGTAAAGTAGCTTCTTGAATATGATTATTCTCATATTTCTGCGTTCTACATGAAGATTATCCCTTCCCTTCCCCTCAGCCCCGTGCTGCAGTGCCTTATTGCAGAGCCCTGGAGTCGATAGTGAGAATCCCCATCCTCAGCATCCCTCAGGGCTGGCAAATGCTGCCTGCAGCGCTGCGTCAGGACGGGGACAAATGGCTGGAGATGGGGACAAATGGCTAGACGTTGGCCATGCATACATTACACTGGGGATGAGAAAAAGATGCCTGACCATCTGAAGGGTGAGACTGGAGCAGCCTTCCCATAGGAACAAGTGGGATTTAAAAAAAAATCAAAAGGAGGAGGAAAAAAAAAACTAGAAAAAGATGAGAGAGCTGAATTGAAGCATTGTCCTTGTGCCTCACCGCAGGCAGCTCTGTCCCCAAATGGCGGCTGAGCAACGCTTGGTGGAGCCAGATCTGTTCCCACCCAAAGTGTAGCAGGGTCCCAAGGGCTGGCAAGGGAATGGGCCACGGCCTCTGTTGTGAGCAGTCCTCAGCTGGAGAGATGGAGTTTGCTTTGGTTTTCTTTTGGAGTGTTCTGCAGCCGTAGTTTGGAAGAAAAGTGTAAGGGTTTCTATGTGGCAGCAACCAGATTTCCAAAGCGTCCTCAGGAGCAAGAGTTCCCCTCACTCTGAAAATCTGGTCACGCTTTTGAATACCAAAATGGAGCCCTGCAGGTTTAAAAACTTAACAAATTCACATTTCATTTTGAATAAAATTGCCTTCCCGTGCACATACTTAAAGCAGTACATGGAATAAACACCATTTCCAGGGAAAAATAAATAAAACCATTTCTTGAGTTTAATTCTTGCATTAATGAGAGGAAAGGCTGGCTATGAGGAGCAAGGGTTTGTGCTGTTGTTGAGCAGGGGGCGGGTAAGAGGAAAAGTGATGGAAGCATTCCTGAATGACGGGCAGCAATCATGATGGACATGGTTAGGGACTCAAGTCTGCTTAGGCTCTGTAACAACAGTGCTGACGAAGAGCTTGACCCCAAATCACTTGGGAAAATTGAAGCAGCTGCAGGCAAAAGGAAGAGCACCACATCAGCCCAAACAGAGAAGCTGCTTTGGCTGTAGGCTGGTGTCATCTTTACTAGAGCTAGGGGAAATATAAAATTAAATACTGTAACTGTAAAGAGGGTTTTTTCTTTTTTACCTAAGAGGATGAAGCACAAAAACGACAGTATTGTTTTAGGATAGCGCTGTGGGATTGAGGGTGGTTCTTGCCTCAGCTATGCAGTGAAGTTCAGGCCAACACCTCTGTAGCAGGGGAGTTTCTGGGGAGAAGGAGGCTGCTGTGCTGCGTGGTGGGGCTAGAGAGCCAGCACTGACCATACCCTCCAGTAGATGCTCTCTGGTAGTCAGTGGGTGCTCTTGGTGGGTTTTACTTGTTTTTATGGCATGAGGTTAAGTGTCATCAGAGAGAGCCCTTCACCTCTGTGTGCTCCAGGAACAGGGCTGACAAGGGCATCCTGGTGGGTCTGATGGAAAAGACTTAAGACTTGGAAGTCACCCAAGTTGGTTATCTTGTTTTATGAGCACGCTTGGTCTGTGCCGTGTCCATCTGTAACACCCTCAGCCTATAGGAAGGTGAATGCAATAAACTCCGGGGATTGCTCCAAGAGGCAATGTCCTACTCATAGCACAAGACATCTCACAACCCCTATGGAACAGGGCCATGGGGAGTGGGTGTCAGTGGAGATCAGTGACCCTGTCCCCCATGGGGCTGCTTGGGGTGTTCCCCAGCTCACTGTGATGCTGTGCTGCCAGCGCCTTTCAGAAGTAATATGTGTGCTTGCTCCAGCGCAATGTAAAAGTGTCTTTATGTTAGAAATTATATATTTTATTGAGGTGTGATGCATATTAGTGTCATAGAAGACCTTGATTTCAATATAACAATATGAAAGTGCACATGTAATTTCTCTTCTGATCACATTACTGCTAAACCACTGTACATGGTAGTAATGTTAAACTAATGTGACAGAATAATACAAGTGATGTAAAATCATTAATACTATAGAAAGTTATTCATTTCGTGCAAAGGATTCCAAGGAGTACTTTGAATAAAACTCCTTGTCTCTTTCTCTGATCTGGTTGAGCTACTTTGATCAAAAGATGATAAGTCTGATGAACAAACTTAGTATCAGCTGATTTCCATACAATGATCCCCTTCTCCCAGCACTGCTCGCACCCCGCAGCTCCCCTCTGTCTGAGCCCAGGGTAAGGGGACAGACGTGACGCCAGAGGTGAATTCACTGAGTTTTGGCAACCTGCTCCATTTTGGCATGCACGCTTTCTCTAGTCAAGTTGAAAAGGCATGCGAATCAGACCGTAAATGTTTAATGGTATGAGTTGCTCCTTAAACACAATCGCGGAGCAAGCCGCAACCACTAGCAAAATGACTGTGTGCCGAGTGTTAAAGTAACTTTTTTCACAGCAGGCTCCAGTTTCGCTCCGAGAGCTGCATGGTATCTATTTTAACTCCTTGCAAACTTTCGGTCTCTGATTAAACAAAGTAAGAGCTGTGCGGCAGCGAGGCGTGCATTCCCTCCATGCAATCAGCTCAATCAGATCGCTAAAGACGTGGGCACACAGAGCACAAGAAGCCAGCTTTGCACTTAAATGAAGTGAAAAGTTGAGGCTGCTGTTTTCGGAACAGCCTTTATTTTGTGGCTTTGGGTTCAGCGTATTATTTGTCTGATTTTTATAAGAACATTATTGCTTTAAGAAAAAAATTTAAACCCTGAGAAATTACTCTCAGTCTAACGAGTTCTTTTCCACTGACTACAGACATCATTAGGGGATGGCTATAGCCCGAGGCTGTGCATGAACTTTTTCTTCTAACTGTACACTTTATGTATAATTTAGCTTTCTTGCCTAAATTATTCAAGCAAATAGTGAGTGAAAATAATGGAGTTCACTGAAACCTTCCACGGTATTAAAATAAAACAGTTTTTTACGTTGATTTGAATTTTTAAGCTTTTTAATCATGGATTTCAAATGGAATACGCGTGTCTTCAGCTCTTCTCCGCTTGTCCCCTTGTGCCTTTTTTCAGTAAAAGAAAAGAAGAAAGGAAATGAACTTCAGCAAATATCCCATTAATTAATAAATGTTACTTATAACTACTTGAGATAAAGTAACGGTAGTTAAGCAAAATCTATAGACATAGGAAACGCATGCAGCAAGCATTGAACTGCAGGCTGTGTAGTCTCTCTCACCCCAGTAAGGCCAATGGCACAGCGCGTGTCAATGCTGCTGGGTTGCTTTAAGCTGCAAAGTACTAACGGAATATCATGCAGTAAATGTTGAGCCCCAAAACTGACACAAAGGCTATCTTCTTCACGATAACGTTTTTCTAGATTAGTATTAAGTCTTCACAAAATTCTTGCTTTGAAACCTAGGGGCCCGATCGGAAGCAGTTGTTGCAGCTTTATGACATTGCAGGGATTTGTTCCAGGTGAAGAATCAGCACTTCAGTATTCACTGTTTACTCTGCAGCTGTGTGGTGTAAAAGGATGCTGCAAAATCACTTTCTAGATTGTTGCTGCTGCTATTATAATGCGATGAGTATGATGTCTATATCGGGATAGATTCATTGAGTGAATGCTCTCGTGGAAAAATATCCTTTGGAAATGAAGGAATCTTAAAAATATATATGTGCAGGCAGGGCTCTACAGTTCCCTAGCTTGGGCACGCTGTGCTTTCACTGAGTGTCTGTTAGAAGTATCCCCGTGGTGGTTTGGTATATTAGGTGGAGGGATCCCCAAGGCACCCACTGTGGTTCAAGCTGAGGTTTGCAGCTGCAGTCCCATGGAGCACCAGGCAGTGATGTGTGACCTCACCGAGATTCAGGCTCCCTGAGGAGCGTGGCGTAACTGTATCTCACCCAATTTCACCCCATGCAACCTAATGCCTGCCATTTGTCTGTGGGCATTGGGTTGTTGGAAAAAAAAGTGTCTTCTCCTACCCATTGCCTGATGTAGCAGCAGGTCCCAGCCCCAGAAACCAGGTTGAATTAAAAGAAAAAAAGATTTTGGTGAGATTCAATTATTGATGAGCTTGACAAAGTAAGAAATGCCACAGGAGCAGCCATCCCTATGCTTAGTCAAAGCCTTTCACAGAAACTGTGAAGCAAACCAGCAGGAAGACTGAAGAAAAGTTTGATAACCTTTAGTCTGAATTATTCAACAATAAGTTGAGCTCAGCTTTTGAGAAGATGTTGACCCATTCTTTATTGCTAACTTTTTTTTTACTGTAATGACTGATTTCGGATAAAGGTAGGCTTTTGTTTTATTTTCAACATTTGGGTTTTATTTAAGAATGACTGTCCTGTGGTAAGATATTTTGTGTTGCTTGGGCTCGTATCATACATCTCTTAACTGCTTGCAGTCGCTTGTGCGAAATACAATCATTGGGACAGTTGCATAAATTAATTAAGCCAAAAATTAAAATTTAATTCCATACAACTCAAAGCATGTACAATCTGTGGTTTGGGTGAAGAACTTGATGAAGAAAAATGTGGGGAATTTTGCAGTGATAATTACTGATGCTTCGAATACGCTTCGAAAAGGAACAGTAGAGCCATACAACCTGAAGGGTCCTATCTTTGCATTTTGCAGCTTGCAACCATGGAATCTTTGCTGTTTCACGAAACATGGTGTTCCCTTATCACACACTGTGCATCATTCTTTCCCCCTTTGTTTAATGCAAGAGATGATGTGCAAGCTGGATGTAGTGATTCTGTGCGAAGTACCTTTTTATTCCTCTGCATTTATTTGGTTGCTCTCAAGTCTCCAGTACAGGGAGAAGAAATCAGCTGAAGCAAGGAAAAGCCACAGAACTGGGAAGGAATATGTTTCAGTGAAAGCATATGAGCCTGAGTTGCTCAGTTAATTACCCAAGAAGGTCTAGCCTGCAAAATCCTTTGACAGTACGACATCTTTTTCCCACTAAATTCATGTTCACCAAAGCCCAGCTCAACATCACGCAAGAAAATTCTCCTTCCAGGGATGTTGGACATACTGTACATCCGCAAGATCAGCACAGTACTGCTCAGTTCCCTGTTTGCATTAGGAAATTAAAATGCTTGCTGAAGTCAGAACAATTTCTCATTGCATCTCACAGAATATCTTTTCCTTTTCCTTTTCTCCTTACATGCAACAGCCTCCTTTCCTTTATAAAATCAGGCTAGCAATAGGTTTCAGGTCACGTCAATGTTTCGTGGTAATTTGTCATTTGAGTGCCTTCATGAGGTTTCCACCCTGCCCCTGTCTGTCAGCTGAAATCCAGGTGCCTTGAGCATTCCTGGCCAGTGCCTGCAGTCACAAGGCAGAGGAATCTATCCTTTTCATCTCTGTTTTTTTCTTTAAATGCATTTTCAACCCCATTATTCAGATGGTGAGTTTTGTGAAGTTTGTACCCTCACGAAGACTTCTGTGCCTTGATAGGCTGTGGTATTGCTCTGTGCTTACCATTTCCCCACTTGGCTTGACTAAAATATAGCATGTCATCTTTCACAGCTTTCCCACCAACTTTCCCACCAGCTCTTCTTTTCTTTGATGTTTTGAAGGGAGTTCTTCAGCGTTAGGTAGAACTTCATGTCAGGAGAGAATACAGCAGCTCTGCCTAAGCATCGCATGGCTGTGATGAAATACACTTGGTGGCGCATCTAGCAAATGGAGTTTTTATGTTGTACTCAGCCCGTGTCACTTCATCCCACCAAAGGGTTAATGGCAGAGCTGTTGGACCATAGCTCCCCATGGACACTGTGGGATGCTGGTTTCTCCTCTCAATGAAACCTCATTTATTTCCACTGCTGGCTCCCTGGACTCTCGATATACCCACGCCAACTCTTTCTCTACTCTGCCCAAACTCCCCACCCAATTGGCCTGCTGCAGAGCTCTCCATCTTCTCATCTCTCTTTGTATCCATCCAAAAGTTACCTATTCCAGCTTTCTTTTTCTTCTTTTTTTTTTCTTCTTTTTTTTCCTCGGCACTCCTTCAGTTCCCTTCAAGGAACAGAATGCATATGAATGGCCCGACTTACAATCATACCTCTACATGAATGTTTAGTTACATGTGGCAGAGGGACAAACTCACCAGCAGAAGTGGTGACCCTGCTTCAGACTTGGTGGGTTAAGTCAACTTGCAAAGGTACAGGAGACTTTGGGATCAAGATCATGCTTTAGCAGAGTCCTAGCAGGAATGTATGGTTAGTCCTGGGTAAGGGACTTCAGCCCTCAGGTGGTTTCCTTTAGAGAAAGAGAAGCCAAGGTTGATCTTTTCTATGGGGATGTCCTACTTCATTAGGAAAAAAGAAAGGAAGGAAAGACGGAATGAGCAAAGTGCATTAATTTCCCCTCCCCCTTCCAGGGCTCAGAACTTGCTCAGGTGATAAGGCACCTCACCTCCAGGCCTTTCTGAAAGCTCTGTACTTTCATTAGTGTTGGCTGTAATGACAGAAAGACATTCAAATCTGCAAAGAAACAACAAATGGACAAAAATAGAACCAAAAATCTAAGGGTGAGAAAGCTTGGTTTTCCTTTCACCTGGTTATACGTGAAAGGTTACATGGGCCTCGTATCCAAGAAAGGTTAAGCAGCATCACTGCACATGGAACTAGAGAATAAAGCAGCAGCAGTGGTGTGAAAAAGCCTCCAGGTCCTTTGCTTACAAGTGTCTGTAACAAAATGTTTTGTTTCAGGTCTAATGGAACATTTCCTTCACAAGCCAAACAAATTTGTGTTTGTTTTGGTTTTGCAAGAAATAAACACTTAAATCTGGGTCAGGCTGATCCGAGATAGTTTTTCCCTTGCTTCCCCCCCAGATTTTTGTGTTCCAGAAGTCTGCTGCTGAGTCTGTGGTTCCCTTAAAGCCTTGCCCTCAAACCTTCTTTGCCTTTTAGACTTCTGGTTGGTTATTTCTCCCTGTAGGGACTTTGTGTTATTGCTTTTGAAAGCTGCTCCGCTGAAATCTGTTCTATTGTGATGCACTTACTTTGGGATAGTTTGTTCCGTGTTCTGCCAGTCCTTATGCTCCTCTGCAGGTGCTTGTAAGTGCTCGGGAGATGTAAGAACTCAAACCAGTCTGTTCAGTTTAGCATTATAAAAAAGTTTTGGCTTTGTTGTGTTTCGGTTGTGTAATTTGTTTCACTGTGCAGAATCCTGAGAGCAGCAGGAGAAGCGGAGCAGCCCTGCAGCCACACTACAGCACCCCCTTGTCTTCAGCCCCGTGCTTTGGGACCGCGTTCCCCTCTAAATGGCATTTTGGGATAGCACCGCTCCTCAGTAGCCATCCTTTTTTTTTCCAAGTGGAATACTCAACAGATGGTTACGCTGGTGCCATACGTGTTTTTTCTCACCAGAGGAAAAGAATTGGCCAACCTCGTAGCTCTGTTTTGCATTAACTGAAGAGGTGCAAAATGCTGCCAAATTTGAAGAAGATTGTATTTATTTCTGGCTTGGCTCTGTACAATTGCAAATGACTAGGCAAGGTGCAGGGAGCGAGAAGTCAGATCCAGACTCACCAGGGAAAGTGGTGCTGGCTGAAACACAACTTGGACCGATGTTCTCTCAAGTGGGGAAAAATGTTCCTCCTGCTACCCCTTTCTCCTTCTGCACTTCTCTTTCTGCCTGAGAGCTCTCTGTGGATACTTTTACGGTCTGACTTCTGAACTACTTCTCTGTCCAGCCACCGCCTCCCCAGTCCTGCCCATCTAGGCATCACGTGGCCCACAAGGAATTATTTGGTGAGGACGCTGCTAGCCCCTTCCCTCTTCCCCTGCCAGAAATGTCGTATTTTGGGCTGCTCTCTAACAGTATTACTCCTGTTAATGTTGACCCAAAGCCTCATACCATGGCAGCCATGACCCAGAATCCCAACTACCCCCAGAGACACTCCCTGCCCTGAATGCTGGCCCCTTGCTGGCCCGTTTCCCAACTTGCCTTAGTAGAAGCAAACATGCGACAAAAGCAAACTTGGCGGCGGGGGCCTTGGGGTTTTTATATGGTGACGTTTTTTGGGCTGGCAGCCTGCCCCGCTTCACCATGCTGCTCTTCAAGAGGTGGCACTTCAATGCCGCTTGCCCAGCAGCGGGGCTGAGCCCCCATGCTCAGCTTGAAGATCTGGAGGCACAGCATGGCCACGGCCAGGTCTTTCATGTGTCCCCTCCTGCCTTGCCATTATGCTGGGGCTTTGAAACCAAGCTTTGTTTCAGCCTGGTAGCCCGTGGCAGTGGGACTTGTACAGAGCTAGAGAATGCATTGTGCACACGGGAAGAAAATGTGTGAAGAATTGAAATGATATGGTTGTACCAGGAGTTTGTTGTGCTAACACTGGCTCGCATCCTCTGGTAGCTAATGGAGCACGGTGGGATGGTCTGAAGACGTGATGAGTTTGATATGCTGGGACAGGACACTTAAAGAGAATGGTGAAAGTATATTTCTTATTTTCCTCTGTGCGGGGGGAACGTGTCTTGGCTCTCACTGCAAAACGTGTTCTCATAGGATACCTCTAGTTAGGGTCTGGCTTCAAAGTAGGCTCTGGGCTGTCCCTCTCCCACTGTCCTCTTCACTTTACAGCTGCAGACATGCACAGAGCACACCAATGCTGGGTCCCAAGCCCACCCGGGAGCTGCTGCCCATGCTGCACATGGAGGGGTGTACAGTGGGTGGGATGTGTTTGGAAAGTGTTGTAAAGAAACACTGTTTAAACCAAATGGTGGTGATTCTTGAGAAATCATCTTATTGGGCAGGCGGCGTAGGGCAGGTGAAAGATGAAGTCTGTATGAGTACAGCAGTATCTGCGCTTTCATCACAACTTTAATGCTACCAAAGGCAAGGAGGGTAGGTTATACTGTTGAAGGGACTGTGAGGTCGGTGTGTGGCTCGCTGCTAGTGCAGCCAGTTGGCTCCAGTTACTGAAATGTCATCAGCCCAGTAAGCTACATGCTATATTTTCTGCTGCCTAATTGGTGAACGCTGCTGATGTGAGCACCTGCGAGCTGAAGTGGAACATGAACATCACAAATGCGTACCTTAAGACTTTCTTTTTATGAAGATTCATGCTGTTAGCACCATATCACAGGTAGCTCGTACGCAGCACAGAAAGAATGTTAGTGTAGCTGGAACAAAGCGGTAGAAGACAAAATAACGCTTGAGTGAATCTTCCTGGAAATGTCTTTTTCAGTAGTCATCCATTCCTAATAATCACTGTGATTTTTATGAGAGTCATTCTGAGCCCTAACACCTTAAATTGAACACAGAAGTAATTACGTGTGTAGATATCCTTAATTTGCCTTCGTGTAAATTAGAGCTGGATGCCAGCTTAAGTTATGTGCTGTCTTTCCCTAAATGCTTTTATAGATTTTTTTTTTCTTTTTAATTTTTTTTTTT